>CM021106.1:630898163-630922504 GCA_007115665.2 Sequoiadendron giganteum | reverse complement strand
ACAATGAAATACATAAGAATATAAAAGAGAATAAAGTGAAATGGAATGATCTCACCAATCTTCTCTATTCCATGATTGCTTCCATTGCACCTTCTCAAGCCTTGCTGCAATGATGGATTGCCCTCAAATTTCTTTGTGAGCAAACTTCTCTAATGCCTAGCCTTAACAATGCCTTTGAAGGATTTAAAATATCAAACTATGCAAACTAGAAAACAATTTCTAATATGCAAATAGTAAATAAAAGTCTATGATCTCTAGAATGCCTATATCAAAAGTCTATTAGATAAATGATCATGGATCCGAAAATGAAATCAAGATTGTCATTTTATAGAAAATGCAATCTGGAATGGACGGACAAGATGAGAGATTGAGGAATACCCTAGAATCAAAGGTCAAGATTCAATAAGGCAACCTCAATTAGGGTTAGGGAAAAATACCCATAGGTGTAAATAAGATTTAATTAAATTAATTAAATCCAGACTGAATGTGACAGTGGAGATGAAATTAGTAAAAATTAGAAGACAAGAGGATGAGATTTTAGAAAATCAATAATTTTGGAAATTACTTGATTTGTAGGAGAATATTTCCCTTTTGAATTAAATTAATTCAAAATAGAAGATTTTGTGAGGTAATTAGTAATTGATTTTTTTTTTTTATTACTAAATGAAGAATCAATTAAGTATGTGAGATATTTTTAAATGATTTGTTTTATTTAAAAATATAGAAATGTCACATGCCATAATTAAATAATTAAAATAATTATTTAATTTAGAAGAAGTAGTTAATTAATTAAATAAATAAATGAATTTATTTAATTAAGAGAGGATTTAGGAATTAGTGACACATTAAATAAATATATTTTAAATATATTCATTTAATAATCAGGAGGATATTAATGATAAGGATTAATTAAATCAATTGATGACTTTATTTAATTATTAGAAGACTTTGACAATTAGTGACATATTAAATTAAATAAATAAGATTTATTTATTTAATAATAATGAAGAATGAAAGTTTATGAATTAATTAAATAATCATGAATTATTTAATTAATAGTTGAATGTGGGTTAGGGACATAATTCAAATGTTACAATTATGCTAGGATGGAAAGTGGTAAAATAGTGTTCGCAGGCCTAGGTCACTTTAGGTGTCTACATTTGCCCCTCTTTGTCATAATGCAGCTTGTCGCATTGTGGCAAAGAAAACAAGTCCATTATATGCCCCAGCGGAGGTATGGAATGCCTATGCCCACTTGGAAAAAATTTTGAATTTTGACCCAAGGTCAGAAAAATTTGAAAAATATCCCTACTAGCTCAATTGATGACTAGAAAAGCGATGTCGTGATCCGATTTAGAAATAGAGAATGTTAAAATAGCCAAATTGTTGGTCAAAGGTGGTCAAATGAGCCTCTAGTAGGACCCACTAGGTCAAAACCCTAATTTTCAGCCTATAAATAGGTTGAAAAGGTCAATCCAAATGTCATTTCCTCATTTGCATATAGAATTTTCTACAAACCAAAGCTCTGAGAGACGATGGTGATCCCTACGACTAGACACCATGGATATCGCATGCGCACATTCCGACGACCTTAGGGCGCAAGGGCACCGGTAAGTACCCTATCCAACTTGTCAAATTTTAAATTTTTTGCATTTATGAGGGTAAAATGGGCAGGAATCAAATGCGGTGCGACGCAAACACTATCGCGAAAGCCTCAAACACCTTCGCATTCGCCACATTTGCTTGCATCGCGACGCAAGTGCCATGATAGATAGGTCTATCTTGTGCGATTGCGCATTCACGAGAGTGAACGATGCAATCGCCTTTTTGCGACGCAATTGACAAATTTGCGATGCATTTGATAACTTTGCAACGCATTTGATAAAGTTGTGACGCATTCGTTGTTAGATCGCGCAATTGATAGATTAAATGGCGCATTCGATGTTAGATTGCACATTTGCTAGTCAAAACGACGCATTTGAAAGATTGCAATGCATTTGTCTTGCCCTAAGCCGCAATTGACTAGTTGTGGCGCATTTGTGGTCAACGCGACGCAATTGAAGTTGACCAAAGTTGACTTTTGTTGACTTGTGCTTAGATTAACCTTTATGTTCCCTTGACTTGCTCGTAGTATAAAACTCTCCAAAATGCTTCTCAATATGTTCTAATCCTTGGCCTTTCTTTGTGCAGAGTCGACTTGTGCCTATCTATACCCGAGAGTTCCGGCCAACTACTTATGCTTTCCGAGATTGTCTCAGCGATAGACAGAGGCAGCGGCTGATGGCCCTAGGCCTATATCATGTGATGTATATGCCCGTTATTCAGGCAAACAGAGGTTTGCTTACTGCTCTTTGTGAGAGATGGCATTCGGAGACCTGTTCATTCCACCTGCCTACTAGAGAGGCAACTGTCACCTTGGAGGATGTTTACCACATTCTCCACATTCCGATCAGTGGAGAGAGGGTGGTCTATGATCCACACCAACGATGATAGGTCCTGACAGAGAGATATGAGGGTACCGACGGTGGGTAGTTAGCTTTGGATGGTTATGAGATCGGCTGGGACGTTGTAGCCGACCGATTTCCCAAATTTGATGCCATACTTATGACCCTGATCGCCGGATTGCTGATCCCAAATCGTCATGGTCATGGATTTTCCATTGGATGGGGGGATGTTCTAGTTTGTATGAGGTCACAAGGGACTGTTTTTGCTTGGGGGCCCTGCTTGTTGGCCATGTTGTACCACCAATTGCACGAGGTAGTTTATCTCCATGGGCATAACATTAGCTGCGGGACCACATTGCTTATGATTTGGGTATGGGAGCATATTCCTGTTTTTCGACCACCAGTACAGATGCAGCAGTTGGGTGATGGGGTGCCCTATGTATATTTATATGCAGGATCAGTCAGTCAGACTCGTGTTGGACATACTGGGTACTGGCATCATCAAATAGACATGATGATCAGCTTTGTTTGGAGACCATATAGAGAGTGTGCTTAGTGGGCCGATGAGGACGAGCACCTATCCTTCTGCAGACAGTTTCGATATCTTATTGGTCGCACAGTTCAGATCCAGAGGATCATTAAGATGTACCTTCCCCAGCGGGTACTATGCAGTTTGAGGAGTAGCAGATTGTGCTAGTAGGCACAACACAGTATGCTCGATCTTCCTGAGAGACCATGTGGGGGCCGCCTATATCAGTTACAATAGCAGTGTAGCAGGCTGATGGGTTAGTGGTCATTTTGTGGGTATGGAGAGGGGGTCCAACAGATGCGGGCACATCGGTCGAGTTTGATACATGGTGGTAGGTTCACAGGCCCATTCCTTTGACAGATCCAGATGGTCCACCGCCCATTGATAGGAGACTAGTTATTCTGCGGGTACCGAGGAGAGGTCGCGGTGGTAGAGATGGAGGGAGAGATGGCAGAGGTGCCAGGGGTAGAGATGGAGGCAGGGATGGAGGTTGAGACGGGGGAGACAGAGGTGGAGGAGGAGATGGGGGAGGTGGAGGAGATGGGGGAGGTGGCAGAGATGGGAGGGGTGCGAGGAGGAGGAGGGATGGTGGAGGCAGCCTAGGAGAGTTAGACAGAGAGTAGGTGGAGTACCATTATCACCTATTCGGGAGGAGGGGTAGGAGAGAGAGTTGGAGGCGAGGGCCGAGGAGGAGGTGGAGGTGGAGGCTGAGGAGGAGAGTGGTGGTGGCCGAGGAGGAGAGAGTGGAGGCGGATCCACTTGTTGGGGGACATCCTCCCGACACAAATGTGGTGGAGGTTCGGACCAAGGGGGAGAGAGATGAGGAGGATGAGGAGGAGGATGAGGCAGATCAGCAGCTACAAGAGCACATGATCTTTGGGGATGATGAGGGTGATAAACTACCCATTTTTCCTGCGGATGCCATGGTTGACCAGAGGATTACTGATCTATAGAGCAGACTAGATGCGGCCTTATCTCAGAGCAAGGCCTTGGTAGTGGAGTTGGAGGTCACTTGAGTTGAGAGGGATTAGGCCATCATTCAGCGAAAGGAGTCAAAGTGGTGGGTTCTAGAGTTTGCAGAGTTATGCGTCGGGCTGACAGGAGATATGGCTCGAGAGTTGGCCAGGGTAGCAGAGAGCAGGGGCCAATACCGGGCATTGTATGAGCAGGTTGTTTTGCCAGATAGATGGGACCCACGGTTGTCTCGATCTCACAGCAAGACAGGTAGTGGCAGTCGGACACATAGCAGCAGGTCACACAGCAGTAGTCATACCAGTGCTAGGGGGTCCACTACATCAGGGCAGTCATCAGGCCATAGATCACATAGCTCACATAAGCATTCATCAGGGCACAACCACATATCAGACCATGGTCACCCGTCAGAGCACGGTCACAAATCAGTGTCCTTAGGGCAGTAGACAGAGCAGAGCCAGCCTCCCATTACCGATCCTTCAGGATCATAGAGTCAGATGCAGGAGAGGGTACCCATTCAGTTCACTGTTCATCTGATGGATCAATCATAGTTACCTCGTCATTCACCTCCACGAGATGGAGGAGGACCATCTTAGGAATTGCTTTAGACACGTATATATTTTGATATTCGAGCTTGCGAGCTCTATTTTTGGGATATCATTTGACTCTATCCTGTGACATAACATTTTTTCTTTGAGATTATATATGCGATGCAGTTTTGATGTGGCCTATATGACGTAATGTGTTTATGGTATTTGATGTTTTTATGAGGTGCTTATGTGATGCTTTTATGATGCTATGAGATGTATGGATATTATGCTTATGTTTATGAATGCAATTTTGGATGTGGTAATGTATGTATGCATTGTGTAATGTTGTGATGATGTGATTCCTATATGTTGATGCAGATGTCTTGTTTATGATGTTTATATGTTGATGTAAATGATGGTCTTATGGATGAATGCAAATGATAGTGTTTATGCAATGTGAATTGTGGTATCTGATATATGCAGATGTAAATATGAAATGCTCATGCCATTATGTATGCAATTTTGTTTTTGTATGTCACAGGATATCGTCAGAGAACGAGAGAAGAGAAGACGAAGATGGATGTTAGTGCGAAGAAAGATATGCATGTTAGTGCGAAAAATAAAAATCCTTCAAAAGCTTTGCTATAGTGATATTCTAGTTGTTGCTCTTTTAATCATCATTGAGCAAAAATATCATGATGGTCGACAAACACTATGATATGACATAGATCAATAGTGTGCAAGGTCGAACCATCATGTAGATCAATGGTTGCAGACAAGGATGATCATGACTCATGCAAGGAACACAGTTGCCCCTATTCACTTTATCATGATCAACCACTAGAAAAACCAACCAATCATGAGACATCGTTGATTCTCTAAATCATGATGATAGGACATCCTTGAGAAACTAGCCTCATGATAGTAAAATCATCATACTATGTCGTTGCTTCTCTAAATCCTGAAGTTAGGACATTGTGGAGAAACTAATAGCAGAGTGATAATCAGACAAGGATAATCATCATTATATGTCGTGGTTCCTAGGACATAAGGAACTAATATCATGATTATTATCAAAAGACAGAAAAAAGAAGTTTGCCAACTGTTTGCCAAGTGTTTTAATGTTAGGTGTTGTTTTAAGTGTCAGGCGATATCAAATTCAGGAAGGACACATCTTGAATGACGCTGATATCTAGGAGATCGATTCTCAGAGTTAGGAGAATCCATCAAAATTCCAGATGATGACGATGCTTAGGAAGGACACATCCAAAAGCATAAAGAAGTTGATGAGAGTTGCTCTTCCGAAGGATACATCTGAAGAAGAACCCAAAGCTTTGCCATAATAAATTGTTTTGATATGATTTTGACTACATGTCATTGCTGACATGCTGCATTGACTGAGAGCGTTGGTGGAATAGATTGCCAATAGGTTGACAATTCAAGATTGACAAAAGACTTGTTTGATTTGAAGATTCGCGTGGTTTGAAGATAGCTTGATTCGAAGATAGCCTGACGTAATAGTAGATGGTGAAGATAGCTTAATAGTAGATGGTGAAGCAATGATTAACTACACATGGCGCCTGTTTGCCAGATTTTCACCATGGCACCTATCCAAAGTGCCTATTTGCCAGGTTTTCACTATTGGATGAATTCATTTCTTTTTACTATTTTTGCCATTTTTTGATTTTTTTGTGTCACCAAGATGCCCGTTTGCCAGGTTTTCATCAAGGGACGATTTTTTTCTATTTTTCAATTTTTTTTTGTATTTTGTAGGTTTTTCAGCCAAGCTCTCTGATGTTATGTGTAGAACTTTCTCAGGTGTAAGCTATTGATGGGTTCTGTTAGCTGTTCTCCATTAGGTGTGACCAACTGATAAGCTCCAGAACCAAACACAGAAGTAATGATATAAGGACCAAGCCAATTAGCCTCAAACTTGCTAGGCTTTTCACGATCTACTTGATTTCTGGGATTCTGCATGAGAACCAAGTCACCAATTTCAAACTTTCTCACCATGACTCTTTTGTTATAACTTCAGCAAAGACGATTTTGATATGCCTGTAGATGATTTAAGGCATTTTTCCATCTTTCTTGTAGCATTTCTAGCTCATGGAGATGAGTATGTTTGTACTCTTCATCATCAATCATTCCTTTCAAAGAAACGCGGAGAGAAGGAATTTCAACCTCGATGGGTAATATGGCCTCAGATCCATAGACCAGGGAAAACGGAGTGGCTCCAATGGGGGTACAGATGTTGGTACGATAGGCCCATAAAGCAGGATTGAGTTGTAGGTGCCAATCTCGGCCAGCATCGTTGACGGTCTTCTTCAGAATGCGGAGAATTGTTTTGTTGGACGCCTCAGCTTGGCCATTACCTTGTGAGTAGTATGGAGTGGAAAAATGGTGTTGGATGTGGAATCGCTCACAGAGTTCACGAACGTCCTGATTTTTTAATGGACCGTCGTTATCTGTGATGATAGATTATGGGACACCATACCGGCAGATGATGTAATTCAGAATAAACTTGGATATTTGTTTACCAGTGATGTAAGTGAGAGGGACGGCCTCAATCCACTTAGTGAAATACTCGATGGCGATTATTATGAATTTGTGGCCATTTGAAGAGGATGGATGGATTTTACCCACGAGGTCGAGTCCCCATTGTGCAAAAGGCCATGGAGAAGTGATAGGTCTCAATTCTTGTGCCGGTGCGTGAATCAGATCACTATGCACCTGGCATTTCCGACATGTTCTAACAAACTGAAGAGCATCTTTTTCCAATGTCGGCGAGTAGTATCCCAGTCTGGTGACTTTCCTAGCTAAGGTTGGACCACTCGAATGAGATCTGCATATACCCTCATGTACTTCTCGTAAAGTCGTTTGGGCTTCATCAGTGTCGAGACAGTGAAGAAGGGTGTTGTCAAAGCCACGACGGTATAAGGTGTCACTGACGATGGTATGTCTAACCGCTTTTCGGATAAAGGATTTTCTTTGGTTGTTAGACAGGTTGGGTGGGAGGGTTTGGGATTCAAGATAGTCGTATATGTCTTGATACCAAGGTGAATCGGGACCAACGATCTCACACACCATTTCAAACTCTGGAATATCATACGCAGGCATCAACAGTTGTTCCACTAAGAATTCAAATTGTGACACATTCTTAGGGATGTCTAGGAGAGATCCAATGGTAGCCATTGCATCGGTTGCTTTATTTTGTGTCCTCAAGATTTGTGCAAATGCAATCATTTTGAAATGCATCAAGAAACTATCTACCATTCTTTTGTAGGGAAGCAACTTCTCATCTTTTGTGTCATAGTCATCATTCACTTGATTGATGACTAATTGAGAATCTCGGAATACGAGCAATGTCTAAATTTTCCATTTGATTGCTATCTTGAGGCCTATGACCAATGCCTCATATTCTGCAATATTATTTGTACAAGGGAAAGCAATCTAAAATGATTTAGGAATTGAGTCCCCTTGTGGTGTGATAAATAATATGCCCGCTCCTGAGCCGTGCCCAGTGTGGGAACCATCAAAGTATAATTTCCATGGTAGAGTCGGTTCTGCATGAAAGATTGACTCATCAAGAAAATCAGTGATCAATGGATGAATGGTCTGGATTGGTGCATCAGCTAATTGATCTGCTATGACTTGTCCTTTTATAGCCTTGCGCTCTACATACCGTATGTCATATTCGCTTAAAATCATGACCCATTTTGCCAAGCGTCCTGTCAATGTTGCTTGACTTAGGAGATATTTTAATGGGTCAATCTTTGCTATCAGATGTGTTTGATGACTTAGCATATAGTGTCTTAGTTTTTGTGTTGCGAAGACAACTGCCAGGCATGCTCTTTCAATAGTTGTGTAATTGAGCTCATATCCAATTAGTGTGTGATTGATATAATATATAGCTCTTTCTTTCTCTTCATGGTCATTCTGTGCCAATAATGCCCCCAGTGCATTTGTTGTTGCAGATACATATAGAATCAGTGGTTTTCCCTCAATAGGTGGCATTAACACTGGAGCTGTTAATAAATATTCTTTAATTTTGTCAAAAGCCATTTTGCACTTATCTGTCCATACAAATGGGATGCTTTTGTGGAGTAGATATTGGAATGGTTGACACTTGTCTGCCAACTGTGCAATGAAATGGTGAATAGATTGTAGTCTGCCCTGAAGTGTCTGCAACTCGCTGATTCCCTTTGGTGGAGGCATGTCCCGAATTGCTTTTACTTTTGCGGGATCAACTTCAATGCCTCGTCTTGAAACAATGTATCCTAGCAACTTGCCTGAAGTGACTCCAAAGACACATTTCTTTAGGTTCAATCTAACCTTGTAATCCTCAAGTCGCCTAAAGATTTTGTCTAGGACTTTGAGATGATCTTTTCTTGTCAAATATTTTGCTAATAAGTCATCCACATAATCTTCCATTAGAATGTGCATCATGTCATGGAAGATTGTTGTCATAGCCCTCTGATATGTAGCGCCTGCATTCTTTAGGCCAAAAGGCATGACATTCCAACAGTATGTTCCCCAAGGACAAGTGAATGTTGTTTTATGTTGATCTTCTGTTGCAATTCTGATTTGGTTGTAGTTGGAGAAACCATCCATGAGAGATAGTGTCTCATAGTCTGCCGTGAGGTCAACAATCATGTCTATGTTTGGTAGGGGGAAGTCATCCTTTGGGCAAGTCTTATTCAAATCTCTAAAATCCGTGCAAATACAAATTTTTCCATTCAACTTGGTAACGGGAACAATGTTTGATATCCAATCCGCATAATCAATTGACCTTATGAATTCAGCATCCAGTAACTTTTTTAATTTTGCCTTGACAAGTAATGCAATTTGTGGGTGCACCTTGCGCAACTTTTGTTTGATCGGCCTGATTCCTGGAATTAAAGGAAGATGATGCAAAAATAATTCAGGATCAAGCCCTGGCATGTCAGCATAGCACCATGCGAAGTTAACTTTTCTCTCTGTGAAGAATTGTTTAAATTCAGGTTTTTCTTCATCTGATAATGATGCAGCCAAGAGAATCATTTTGGGATTCTCTGGTGTAGCTATGTTAACTTCTGTTGTATCCTCAATGAGCATGGCTGATTTTTCTTGTGTTACGGGGAGAAAGTCCAATCCTCCATCCTTAGGCACCTCAGAGAGGTTTTCACTGTCGGATGCGTCCTTTGTTTTTACTATTTTATCGCCAGAAGGTGCCTTGCGGTTTTCACCTAAAGGCATTTCTTTTTCTCTTTTATATTTTGTACTTTTGCGACTAGAGGATTGCACAGTCTCCCCAAAGTAAGCTACATAATCGAGATCAATGGAGAACCCTATTTTGTGATCCCCCCATGGAATACCTTCTCTTAGTCCCATGAATTCTGTAATTGCCTCGTCATTCTGAAATATGTCCATCACCAGTGGATCTTGTTGGTCCCAGTCGATTAATTGTGGGTACACAAGGGGGATTCCATCGTTAGTGTTGGTGAAGGATGGGGAGGATGCGGAAAGTGTGCAAATTGATGCCTCAAGTGTAAAGGAAAAGTTATCAATTCCCACTTCCGTGTCCGATGCAATGGATGGTCCATACTCTGAGTCAGATGAATCAAATTCAAAATCATAATATGGGATGAAATTATCAGCATCGTGACTAGTAGTAGGTGTTTTAGAAGCATGGATAATGGGCTCATATAGGTCAGGCTCCTGGTTGGGCTCAAGAATGGGGTGGGATGATTCAGGTATTGCTGATGACACTTTATGTTCTTCTGGGTTCCAAGGAATGCTTTCCCATGTCTTGTCTTTAGAATGTCGATCAATAGGGTCAATGTTATATTTCTGGTGGAATCGTTCTTCAAAGGAAGGTTGGCCAAGTTCTAAGAATAGTTCATCAATGTCGTAGTCATTGACGGTTTTGTCAGATCCCCATTCCCATTCATTAAAGTCAGTTTCAGTTAGGGATTCTTCGCTTGTCTCGACACTTTCTATTGCCGTTATGTCCTTACTTGAAAATTCATAGATACATTGATCGTCAATTCCGAGTTGGTTGAACCCTAGCCCTATGTATCTTGGTCTTGCTGTTATAATAATAGGTTCCCTTCTTCCATTGATGTTCTTTCCAAGGCCGCTTGTCCCATCAAAACCTTGAGATTTTCATATATCATACCCTTTGCCATAAAGATGCAATGGTAGTGGGGATAACTCTATTGGGTCCTTGTAGACCCAATTATCCATGTCAATGATGTCTTCATTACCCATATCGCCCCACCGTGTAAAAACGCTTTTTGGTGGAACATTGAAAGTTACTTTGGGCTCAATTGCAAAACAAGGTCTACCATAGACTTTAGGTGGCTTCGGTATTGTAGTTATACAATAGACTGTATTTGATTTGAATTCCCCACAACCAAGGTCCTGGATCTAAATATCTTTACTTGGGATGGAAGTCGATGGAGATGGTGTGGTAGAAGATGATGGAATGGATGATTTCATGAGTGTCGTTGGGTAAATGTATTTGGATGCGGTGGAAGATGAGGCCTCCCGATTGATGGGTACCTGGTGCTCAGCAGTAGCTTGCAGGTTGGTGCAGTATTGGAATGGATCAGGATCGCCTAGGATAGTGATCTCAGTTCCATCAAAAGGGAATTTGAGGCATTGGTGGTACGTGGATGGAATTTCCTTTAAAGCATGAATCCAAGGGTGACCAAGTAATATATTATAGTGGATATCACGATCCAGGACCTGGCATGTGGTATCTATGATGACCAGTCCCATTCAGAGTGGAATTGTAATAACGCCTTTAGAAGTGCGTTCTTCATCATCATATGATTTGATGATGATGCTTTTGCTAGCATCCACACATGCCTCAGAAAAACCAAGAGCTTTGACCAATTTCAGAGAGTAGATATTCAATCCCGCTCTGCCATCTACTAGGACTCGTCGAACCTTATGCTTGTGGACAAAGACTTCAATGTGGAGGGCATCGTTATGTGATGGCTTGGGTGAAGAATAGTCGCTGTCTGAAAAGGTGATGTGGTGAGGTGAATTTAGGTATCCGACCATGGTCTCAAAATGGTTAACATTGATGTTGGTTGGGATGGTTGACTCTTGCAGTACTTTATTGAGGATGGCCTTATGTATGGGTGAAATACGGAGTAGTTCAAGAATGGATATTTGGGCAGGTGTTTTATTTAACTGCTCAACAATGTTGAACTCTGGTTTTGGGGTGGATTTTCTAGCGGATGGACCAGGTATGGTGATCTTTGGTTGATGGACAGAAGGACCCGAGATAGTGATCTTGCCTTTACACATAGTCACATTGCATTCTGGAGCTCTTTTGATGTTGATGGTATTAACAGATTCATCGTCATTAGTAGCGCGAAGATTGTTAATAATAGTGCCATCGGGATAACTGTATGCAGGACGAGTAGTATTATAAGCCGGACGAATGTGGTTGGCTTGGTTGTTTGTATGCTTGGTGCCAGACGAGGAAGCCTTACCATGATACTACAGTGGGTTCTTGTGTATGGTATGATCTGCGTTGGATGAAAAAGATTGACCACCCAACTCAATGGTGTGGTTTTCTATGAGATCTTGAACCAAATTTCGCAATTGGCAACCAAAGGAAGTTTTGTGCCCTTTGGCACAGTGGTAATCACAGAATGAATTTTCATCCCACCATGATGGCTTGAATTGACCAGGTTCATATGGTTTAGGCTCTTCCAGCGTGATGACACCGTTTTGAAGGAGTTTCTTTAAGACAGTTTCGATAGGTTCACTCGGTGGGGTATATGAGCGCTTTTGGAACTATCGTGGTTGACGCAACTGCCTTTGATTAGATTGACCATGATTGTTTTGGATAGCGTTGGTAGTTGGTGTCAGTGTAGTTATAGGTGTGTTTTGATTGTGTACTCCTTTGATTGTGAGTACATGACTTGTTGCATTTACGATTTTTGCATCAACTACACCGTCATTTGTGATGTGTTTGTTCTTAACCCAATATTTGTTTTTGTCATTTGAGCTAATTGGGTTATTATTGGTGGTTGTGTTGATGGTTTTGCCACCATATTTCAATTCACCTTTGGCAATCAAGGCTTTTTCCAACTGAACCCCCTTTTCAACAAGGTCAAAAAAAGTGATGCAAAAATGTACTTGTAATCCATACCTTAGTGGTCCAAGGAGAGTTTGTACAAACATGGTTACTTTCTCCTTTTCGGGTATTTCTACTAGACATCTGCTTGCTAAGGTTCTCCATCTTTGAAAAAATGGAATGAAAGTCTCTCCCGCATCCTCTTGGGTAAGTTTTCATAAGGAGGCAATGTCAATGTCTGTGTCGATATTGTAAGCATAGTTTTCGACAAACTTGTTTGTCAATTCATCCCAAGTTTTTATTCCCTTAGGCAAGAGTGAGAACCATTCTGGTGCATGACCTCCAAGACTTCTAGAAAAGAGCCTCATGAGATAAGTTTTCTCATAAGCAATGTCAATACAACTAGTTGTGAATTCCCTTATGTGTTCAAGGGGGTTTGTTTTGCCTTTATACTTAGGAAAATGAGGGACCACATATCCATGAGGAAATGGTGGCATATATAAAGTTGTGTCAAATGGATAAGGACACAAGTCATATGACATGTATGAATTTTTATTGGATTGTTGCAAGGTCTCCACTTGTGTTTGAAGAACAGCGAGTTGGTGAGTGAGTGCTTCTACCATTGGATGGTTGGTAGCATCACCTATGTTGGTGGTGGAGGCAATTTGATTCCCCAAATGTTGTGAGATCTGTTGATTGGGAATGGGTTGTCGGTGAGCAAAATGATTGTTGTGATTAGGCGGTTGTTGGAATTGAGTATTTTGATGAGGGATGTGCTGCTGCGTATGGACTTGAGAAGCATAAGTGGGAATATGATATCCTGCCATATTGGACTAGATTTGAGGACCTTGTTGGTTTTGACCTTGTTGATTGCCAAATGGAGTGAAGAATGGGGTGCCTTGTTGATTTTGAGCTTGTTGATGCCCAAATGGAGTATATGATTGTGTGCCTTGATTGCCTTGCCCAAAAATATTATGACCTTGAGAAGTGTTGGTGTTTTGGGTCATAGGAATGCTGGTATTGACTTGTGATGAAGTGGATTGGGTGCCTTGGATGAAAAATCTTCATTTATTTCTCCCAAATGGGTTAGATGAGTTGGTTGCAATGGCACTTGAAGAACCTAATAGTAGGCTTGCTGATGTGCTCATGGAACTAGATGTAGTTCTAAAGAGGTTTGATGTGGTTGCCCCCATGGTTTGTGAAGGAATGGTGGATGTTTGTTGGGGGATGGATTGTGATGTGGTGTTCGTTTGAGAAAATGATCCCCCAATAGATGTTGTGTTGGTGTGAGAAGATGATCCCCCAATAGATGTTGTGTTGGTTGTGGTGGTAGTGTGACCAAAGGAGGTAGCATTGATTGTGTTTATGATGTTTTGTGAAGAAGCTCCCATGGAGGAATTGTATGATGATGGAGTGGGAGAAGTTGGTCTAAGAGTGTTAATATCGAATCCCTTTGGTAACTTAGCCCCTTGGTCAAGGAGCATAGCTAGGAATCTAGACGAGTCACTTAGGACCATTTCCTCCACAAAAGAGGCTACTTCTGGGTTTTGAGCAGCACCTTGTATGTCTTCTTCAAAGACATCCCCATTTTCATCCCGTCAGACAAATGGTTCAAAAAGATGTGATGGAGATGAAGGAATGTTCATCTCACGAAAAGGATTGATTGCAGAATTTCCCATGTCAAAACAAGGGTTGTTCATGGTATTGGGAAATGAGTTCATGCCAGTTGTGAACTCAAGAAAGTTGTTGTTTTTTCCAAAGGAATCCAAGAGTCTTTTCTTTTTCTGTAGTATAGTTTCAACCATACAAAGTTTTTCTCAACTTGGGATGATGGAAAAAATAAAATATGAGACTATTGTTTTTGGTTTTTTGGATTTTCAAAATGATGCTATGAAAAAGACTTATGGATGCAAGTGGTGTGACACTAGATGGAGATGCTAAAATGATATGCAATAAGTGATCCTAAGATGTACTTTACTAGTGAGAGATCTAAAGAGAACAAACTTGAACAAACAATGTTCTTGCAATGATTCAACTTTTTGGAAAGCCAATGGACCGTGGAAGGACTATAATTAGGACAAAGTGAAATTGCCACACTAGACTATTGAGTGAGAAATAATTCACCAAAGGATTGAAAAAATGACAAAGGTAATTGGGTCCAATGATAATCTATTGTTGAATGCAAAGTTTGGACAATGAATGGTAAGAGTCAACTCCTAAAATCTGCCAAAGTGAGTGTCTAAGGAGGTGGTGAAACTACCAATGCAATTTAATGAAAGTGACCTATTATGAGCCTAAAATGGTATCTAAATATGCAATTGTTTTGAAGGAAAGTTGAGCAAGTCAGATTTTGGTTTGGACTGTAACAGTGAAGAAAGATCTAATTGACCTAGAGACAGGTTGTGAACTTTCTGATTTTGACAGTAAAGAAATGTTTGTAAAGTCTGAAAAATGTGTTACAATAGAGCAGATGCGGCTCACTAAATTGAATGTGGTTCAGGAAGTGTCGAATGTGACACAGTGTTGTGAATGTGGGTTTATGTCTGGCAAATGTGGCTCGGTTAATTGAATGCGGCTCTGTAACTGTCGAATGCGTCTTGACATAGTGAATGCAGCTCTTGATGGCTCAGATATGGCTCATCAAAGTGAATGCGGTTTTCCAAATGTCAAATGCGGTGCAGCAGAGTGCTTGCGTCGCAATATGAAGTTTTAGGGAAAAACCCGAACACAGTTTGCAGTTTTTGACCAGTTTCTTGTGATTTTGTAATTTGTTTGAAGATTTTTAAAAATTCTTGGCAAACACAGAAATCAGAAAATGTGAAATGCTTATTCAAACAGACTCACTCTTAAAAGTCAAGTGGGTCATCCTCGCAATCATATCCCACATCTTAAAATCACGTCGACTCACACAGCCTTGTCACCCCCTAGAGGGCGCCCATGTTTTTGTCTTTTCCAGGTGCGTACTCAAGGTGACAGAAGTGGATACCGAATCCCCTGAGCAAACAATCCATGGTGATTATATGGTGAGTGTCTTGGGGGAAGATTCTTCCCTCCCCTTGCACCGTGATTGAAAGGATGTCTAGTTACTGACACAGCTGGCTACTACACTAGGTTCTTAGTAAGTCTTTCTATTCAGTGTGACAATGGATATACTCCCTCGAGAGACCTCCCAACCTTTAGAACAAAGGTTCTGGGGATGGTTATCCTGTCAAGTTGTATTTTCATCGACAACTTGCTTTTTATTATAGTGGGTTGGAAACCTTGGCTTTAGGTGTTCCCACTTAGGTCATTCCCGTAGGGTGAGTACTTTTTTCCACTACGGCAGGCCTTCTAAGGGTTGTATGAAAACAATAAATGCATAAGTATGAAAGAAAAGATAGGTCTGGCTTTTTGATCACCCAGTAAAGGGGAGAGCATATGCCTACTATCCAAAACACACAAGGCAATTGTTAAATTTCAAACCCACAATAAAAATATTTTCTAATCTAAGTGAAGATGTTGCTTCACACAGACATGGTGTTCATTTGTGTGGTGACTATCCTAGATTGATAAATTCCAAATTTTAAAAAAAATGCCTACCCTAGGGTTGATAAATTCAAACCTTAAGTGTGTCTATCCTAGGATTGGTTCATTTTACCCTTAAAGAAAAAAGATAACAAAAAAAAGGAATACTAGCCGCGGTCGCGTCGGATCCAATTTACAATAAACAAGAAAAAAAATGAAAACTGCATTTTACCAGTCGTTTGCGGTGCGAGGTTTTGAATGCGGCTCATTAAATGCGTTGTGGCAGATGCGACTTTCCGAGTAGCTAATGCGTCGCAGCAGAGCATTTGCGTCGCACGCGAATGCGAATGCGGTGCAGCAGAGCGTTTGCATTGTAGTATATGTCAAATGCGGCTTTCCATACCCTGAACCTACAAAAAAGGACATGTTGGAATGTCGGGTTCACCAATGTAATGATCTAAAAATCCTGCAAGATTGGTATCAAACAGTTAGTTGTACCTGCAAGTTAGGATAAATCAAACAATGAAATACATACAGATATAAAAGAGAATAATGTAAAATGGAATGGTCTCACCAATCTTCTCTATTCCATGATTCCTTCCATTGTACCTCCTTAAGCTTTTGCTGCAATGATGGATTGCCCTCAGATTTATCTATATGAGCAAACTTCTCTAATGCCTAGCCTTAGCAAGTGCCTTTGAAGGATTTACTATGATTCTATGCAAACTAGAAATCAATTTCTAATATGCAAGTAATAAATAATAGCCTAGAATAATATGAATGCCTATAGTAAAAGTATCTCTAAATGAACATGGATCCAAAAATGAAATCAAGATTGTCATTTTATAGAAAATGCAATCTTGAATGGACGAACAAGATGAGAGATTGAGGAATACCCTAGAATCAAAGGTCAAGATTCAATAAGGCAACCTCAATTAGGGTTAGGGCAAAATACCCCTAGGTGTAAATAAGATTTAATTAAATGAATTAAATCCAGATTGAATGTGACAGTGGAGATGAAATTGGTAAAAATCAGAAGACAGGAGGATGAGTTTTTAGAAAATCAATAATTTTGGAAATTACTTGATTTGTAGAAGAATATTTCCCTTTTGAATTAAATTAATTCAAAATAGAAGATTTTGTGAGGTAATTAGTAATTGATTTTTGCAATTAATTACTAAATGAAGAATCAGTTAAATATGTGAGATATTTTTAAATGATTTGTTTTATTTAAAAATATAGAAATGTCGCATGCCATAATTAAATAATTAGGCTAATTATTTAATTTAGAAGAAGTAGTTAAATAAATAAATAAATGAATGAATTTATTTAATTAAGAGAGAATTTAGGAATTAGTGACATATTAAATCAATATATTAAAATATATTAATTTAATAATCAGGAGGACATTAATGATATGGATTAATTAAATAAATTGATGACTTTATTTAATTATTAGAAGATTTTAACAATTAGTGACATATTAAATTAAATAAATAAGATTTATTTATTTAATAATCATGAAGAATGAAAGTTTATGAATTAATTAAATAATCATGAATTATTTAATTAATAGTTGAATGTGGGTTAGGGACATAATTCAAATGTTACAATTATGCTAGGATGGAAAGTGGTAAAATAGTGTTCGCAGGCCTAGGTCATTTTTAGGTGTCTACACTAGATAGGTCATTGATATTTTTTGATCAACCAACTGTAGAAGAAACCAACACCATTGACACTACTGATAGGGAAGAAACATCTTCTACCCCTGTAACCGTGGTAGGAAGAGGAGAAGAGGGAATGGGTGGAACGAGAGATTTAGGATTTGAAGGAGTATGAGGAAGTGAAGAAACTGGAACCTGTTCGGTTTCACCTTGAGGAGGTGACAAAACATGCTCACCCTCTTGGTACTCCTCAACCTCTTGTGCTGATTGCTCTTCTTCTCCATTTGATTCGGTTTCTCTAGAGTTCTCATCATCTGATTTTTTGGATTCAAACTCTATATCTCCTCCTTCTTCGTCTGAAGACAAATCATCAGAAACAAGCTCCCTCTCTTCTGCACGAGATGTGGTAGCCCTTGTTTCTTGTATTTCAGTAGTTTGTGGAGTACTTTTCCCCACAGTGAACTTAATCCTTGGCCCTCTTCTTGATGAAGAGGGAATCGCGGCCTGTTTTTCTTTGGCACGAGATTCTCTTTAGGAAGCTCACCTTCAGAATCTGTCTTGAAGGCTTTTATTTGAAAACCATGCTTGTGGAGCCATTCTGCCGTGTTGTGTAGGATAGGGGCCAACCTTTCTCTCATGTAAGTACATTATTTTTGGACCATTGTACTGGAGGCAAAGGTTTCCCGGCAATTTTGTCCTCATCATAGGCAGAATTAAGGATGTCACCTGGATCCGTGAAATCTTCAAGCAAATCAGCTATTTGGAGAGCCCTGATTTGATCAACTGTCAACCTGTAAAAATCCATTTTACGTACATCCTCTTCATCTCTACATTCTGCCCATATGTCTTCAAAATGGTAGATATGGTTGTGACCTTTCTTAAGTTTCTTCTTGACATCCCTGAAGTCAAAGTCACGCCTGTACCTGTAGGTCTTGATAGTATTGATGTGCATCTCAGCTGAAACATTTTTAGCCTTCTGCACTATTTTAATCGTGTACCTACCAATGGTTAATGGAAACTTAAACCTTGGCTTATGATTCTTTTGTCGTTCCTTGTGCACCGAAATTGATTGCCTGCACAACTCCATAAGAATTCATTTATCTGATGGGTATCTGGGAAGCATATAAGGGCATCCTGTGAAACAACCTACCCTTATGTAAGTGAAGGTTGGAAATTGCAGAAACACACATCCCACCTTGTTGACCGCCTTGTAAACTTCATCTGAAATCCTCTTCTTCTCCAGAGTTGGATCAAAAGTAAATAGCAAAGGAGAAAAGAAGGCATCTGTGACTCTTCTAAAATGATGGAAGCTTTCCCTCAGGTTCAATTGGTAATAGTAGTCATAAATTGGGGTAGAATGCCTATTACCTTTGGTAGATAAACCTGAAAACTGTCTCATCACTACTGCTGAGTACACCAAAAAGGAAGTCATATAAAACTTTAAGGTGGTGGGCACCTTGATCAGTTGCTCATGGATTTCGTCACTGATCTGCTATCCCTAATCAATGTGTACTTTCCTCCTTCGGATGATCCGGATGTATTCATACATCCAATATTGGAAATAAGAAGATCCAGGCAAGCCCTTGACTCTGCTTAACAAGATAATCATATCTCTTATGTCTTCTTTGAAGTCGCTCATGGGGAGTCCCTTAGGCCACCTAGAAACAACATAGGAGTCTTCAACCACTGTGAGTTAATCAATGTTTTGGCTTTGACTGGATCATTGTCAAATATTTCTTGAGCTCTCTGGATTGTGATAGGAGTGTATTGTTCCATTTGTGGCACTTTGAAGACTATGTCGAAAAATTCACCGTCAAGCATCATTACTACTTGTCCTGCTAAATCCCTTACCGTTCTGTCCTCTTCAATGTAATGTGCAGCTACCTGAAGTACAAACTCCGTGTGATGGGCTGAAGTTGGAAAAGTTGAAACCATATGAAGATTGCTATGTACAATGGCTTTCAAATTCTCATCCCACGGCCTCTGTTGAATCCTCTTCACGAAATTTGCCAGATCTTGATGGTCGATCTCAGTGTCTTTGATTTCATCTACCTTGGACAACACCACAGTTGGAGGGAAAATGCCCTGGTACTTATACTTCATCTTCTCCTTATCTTTAGGAGATTGTGATGACGTTTCAGCTGACATTTAGGAGAGCAGAGACCAATGTAATTCTTATCTTCGAGGATCTTTGACGGAACTTTGGAAACAAACTGCAAGAATGGTGGATGCAATGACTATCCAAAAATATATGTCACATGGGAAAGCGTGAGATGATCAAGACGATATGGAGTCTCTGTGTTTTGTCCGTGTGGTGCGGAAAATGATGTGGAGGCAAAAATTAAGAGAAAACACTATTTCAAGTGTTAGATAAAAAGTGTAGATTTTGGTGCTCGAGTGGTGAAAATCACCGCTCGAGCACCAAAGTGATATTTCATTTTGGTGTCGAGGCGGTGAAAAACACCGCTCGAGCATCGAGGGACTTAGAGAAATCGGGGAAGGCAAAATTGGTGTCGAGGCGATGAAAATCACTACTCGAGCACCGACACTACAAAACGGTTTGGTGTCGTGGCAGTGATTTTCACTGCCTTGACACTTAGGGTATATTTTTGTGGGTGTCATGGTGGTGAAAATCACCGCTAAGACATCGGTATTACTTGGTAACTTCGTGCAACAGCATCGAAAAATCCTACCTATACACCAAGGGAAAAAGAAAGCCGAAACGCGTGAAGGTAGGGGGAAGTTCGCCATAACAATTGAGAGAATGATCATGAAGAAACGACGGTAAGAAGACACGGAGGGAGGAACGAAAACAAGGCGACATGAACAACAGGTGAAGAACACCAAAGACAAAAGGAAAATCGAAAGTATTCAAAACTTTAAACAAAGAAAACAAACAATCGAAACAAAAACAATGATGCACACATACCTGTGATAGTCATGGTGAAGATGGAGACACAAACCGTGCACTGGAGAAAAACCCTAAGAAATATTTTAATGAGGGCAACTGATAATGGCATGGGAAGACGTGAAGTATGGAGAGGAGGTGTTAAAAACAAAGTGAGGAAAAAGCTCAAGTTAAAGTTAATAAAGCCTAGAAAACAACCTAAGTCGCGTGAATTGAATGCGGCTAAAAAGACTCAACTCAACTCATAATTAGGTGCTCGGGTGGTGATTTTCACCGCTTGAGCACCAACACAAAAGATAAATTAAGGTCCAACGGCGGTGAAAATCACCGCCCGAGCACCAAAAATTGCAAATGAAGTTAGGTGCAATGGCGGTGATTTTCACCGTCGTTGCACCAAAAATAGTTAGAAGAAAATGGTGCTACGATGGTGAATATCACCACTTGAGCACCAAAAACTAGGAAAAAATAAACTAACTCCTGGGATAAAAAGGAGTCAGACTTTAAGCTCGAACTCGAGCCTATCGTCACCTACCCAGACTAGGTAGGTTTAGGGACTTCGTAAAACAATTTTGTGCCTCATTTTGCGTGCTTGAAACACATGGTCCTAGGAAACAGACTAGTTTCGTAGGGGGGTTATCCGTGAATCGAGCGCTGCTAGATTCTGTGATAACATAATGTCAGGAGATAAATTATTTTTTCATCATCAAATCATCATGAAATTTGAAAATTCTAAAAAATAATTAATTTATCTCCCGAGGGGGCATATTATCAACAATCATCTGAAAATCAATATTTGGGGCATGTCTAGGGCACATTGAATTTTTTTCATCGATACTAGCAATAGCAACAAAATTTTCTTCGAAGCAATGTGTAAACACATCACTTCAAAAAGGGACAAAATTCATACACCTAAAATTGGTCTAGAGAATCCGATTAATTAAATACGAATTATTTGATTAATTATCCTAAATTCCTCTACTATTGAATACATAGAAATATTTATTTATATAGTTCACGTTCACATTCACATTTAAATTCTTCCAATTCTTCTATTATCTCATTTTAATTAAACAAACAAATTAAATACTTTGTTTGATTTAATTATCATTTCCCTATTTTATTCTATCACATCAAATCTTAAATTAATTAAATAAAGATTAAACACTTTATTGATTAATTACAATATTATTCTATTTTGATTTAATAAACAACTTCTATAGTCTGTCTTATTAAATTGTTTATCCCTCTTTTGATAATTTAAATAAATCAAAAATATTTAAATTAAGGCATAAGGAATATTTCCTCAAAACAAATTAGATATTCTATGTCTAATTTATGTGAAAATCATGTCAAAATTAATTAATTGAAACCTCACGGGAAGAATTGGAGGCAAATTGCAAATTTATCTCTCAATCCTCTTCCATCAATCTTTCTTCTTCTCTTGCCTAGTATTTTCATGGGTAGAGACAATCTCCGAAGTCTTCTCAATCTCATCCATCTCTCATCATTCAATCCTCTAGATTGAATCCAAGCATTTATTTTCCATCCCTTTGTATCTCTACAACCAGGAAATCTATAAATAAAGCTTCATTCAACCAAGAAAAGGATCCAGATTACCAAGCTTATGCAATCTTACTTTGCAGGAATTCAAGCATCAAGCATCCAACATCCAAGCATCCAGAATTCTAGAATCACAATCATGGCTGCCTCTTGTAGCTTCTTTTATCAGTTTTCATGTCAATTGATGCTATATTAGATTCTTTTGTCATCTAGTATTATCATTTAGCTTCATATCATTGCATCAACATCATTCCTTTCTTTAGATTGTCATTTTAACAGTTGTAGTGTTATTTAAATTTGAGAGCACAATATCTTAATAAATCTTTGAAGATAGGAGACAATGAGACACTTTCAGTAGATTATTAGTGATCTTTGATACAATATTTCATTAAGAAGTGTTTTATTCTTTTTCACCTTATTCACACTTACAGGAACAACCATGGACCTATCACACTCAGGAATATTGTGAAGAGATAACTCTTTTATGTGATTTTCCTTGAAATTTTGATATGACTTGATAAAGAAATCTTAATGAGGCTTTATAGGTTCAATAGGTCGAAGCCAAGGTAAATCTAGTGAAAAATTTACATGAGAAGACAGAGGATTGAATCCACTATGGTAAACCGTAAATATCTCATTTCCAAAGGGAAATTTTATGCACTTGTGAATAACCAACGGGATGACATTCATGGAGCGTAGCCATGAATAACCCAACTTCACATAAAATTGGTCCAATGATGGGATGATGGAGAATGATACATCTAATTGTTTTGGTGAAACTTTGAGAGGAAGAGTGATGGAATCTATTGTAGGGAAATAAAAAACATCATGATTTTTTATCCATTCTTTTGATTGATCATAGGTATCTTGGTATAAATCTTGCATAAACAAGAATTCCTCAATGATCACATTCTCTACACACATAGGATCAACAAGTATTCCTTGTGCAAGTTTTTTATTGATACAACTAGCAATGTAGAGAGGACCATTAGGCACATGTCTAAGTGCATCATCATTAGTGAAAGGAATATCGAGTAACACAGTGGTTTTACCCTTACGAGATTGAACATCCACAAAACCAACTATTTTTTGTAGACCATCTTCCTTACTATTTTAATGTGTGTAATTAGGTGTATCAATATCCATCTCATCATCATCACAATCTTGCACAAAGTTGGTTGCATAATTAGGCATGGGATTGGTAAATATCTATAAATTTTAGTTAGGTGGGGCAACTAACTTATTCCCTTTATCATTAACACCACCCAATTGAATGTGATTAGAATCAATGAGGTCTTCAACTTTATGTTTAAGATGCATGCATCATTTTGTATCATTTCCATTTGTGCGGTGATATTGACAAAAGGAACTTGGAGGTAGAGGCTTAGTTGTATCCATAGGTCTGATCGGAGGCAAGAAGATTAGGTTCTTACCTAAAATTTACAACATAATTAAATGGAGGGAATTAGGTAGAGGGGTAAATTGTTTATCTTTTACCCTAAATTGGTATGGGGTTGAACTTATGCCAGCAGCTTGAGGTTCAACATGGTTATTTTTTGAGATGGATTTATCTTTAGAAAGTTCTTGTTTGTCTTCTTGAATGGTTGGAATTTTTTTTGATGTGTGGGCTTGGGTTTCACAGTAAGATTCAATGAAGATTCTTCTTCATACTTACCAAATTTTGATATTTATGAAGCATCCTACAAATGCTTATAAAGAATGAAAATTTCATTAATAGGAATTTTTCCCTTATGTCCTTTTGTAAGTTGTCAATGAACATTCTTTGTATTTTCACATCAGGGAGAGTTAGATTGACTTGTGATAATATCAACTGATAGCGGTTTATGAAATTTGTAACCTTTTCACCTTGCTTTTGTTTTCATCACATTAAATTAGTTATGTTGATCTTAGGACCATTGTTGACTTGAAAGTGATTGAGGAAAGTATCAACAAGCTCATTAAATGAGTGGATTGAGTTATTTGATAATGAACAAAACCTTTCCAAGGCCATACATTTCAATGACCTAGGGAAAATTTTAGCTAGGAGCTTATCCTAAAAAATAAAGTCACTACACATGGCGGTATATGTTAATATGTGGTTACTAGGATCCCCTTTACCATTGTACTTGTCAAATCAGGGGATCTCTATGTTT
>CM021106.1:630791102-630898063 GCA_007115665.2 Sequoiadendron giganteum | reverse complement strand
TCTGAGAATATTTCACAAAATTCCATTGATATTCCTGAAGAACTACAAAATGAAAGAGTGGAGGTTGGGGAGGTACAGCATGATGGCAATAAAAAAAAGAGGATGCCAAGTCTTGATGACTTGGTTGATGTAGTTGAAATAATTTCTAAGGAAACAAAGTCCCCTCCTAACCTACAACATGAGTTCATCCTGCTGCAAGAACAGGAGCAATTTGAGCAGCCTGAGACATCCAATGCAATACCATTGCCCTCTGAAACATGACAAGCATTGGTTGTGTATAAGAGAACGTTTCTAATCGAATACTTAGAATACCTTAAGATAACCTAGAGGCCTATGACACTTTAGACCTTGAGTTTCTGCCATCTGGCTAAAACTCAAATGCAACAAAGTCTGTGGGAGGAAGAGAAGAAGAAATTGCACAAAAAGATTGAAAATCAAAAATAGGAAATCCAGGAGATGAATGAAATGATGAAGGTGGCAGGGCAAATAATGGAATGTAGGCCACTTCCCAGAGTATATGCAATGTGCCTCAAAGAGTAGTTTTTGTGGTTCCAGTTAATGAGGATTTCTAACAACCTTGACGTTGTTCTTAATTCTGCTAAAGAATTCTATGATGCTTATCAAATAGCACCTGATTGGCTAAGGAATTCTATGTGTGAATTTTATTTACATGGTTTATTAATCCCTTGTGAAACTGATTGGAATCCACTTCTTTTCATAGGTGACATTCATTTGAGATCACTTATGTCTTGGGCAGCCAATGAAATTAATTATGGGAAACAATTTGAGGATTATGAGGAAGCTGAACGAAAAGAACCTATTTCCCTTAGATCAGAAAGCTCAGACCCTCAAACATTTATGAGGACCTGGTTTTCTATTGCATATGGATTTCATGATCCTGCAACAAGGATAAGGATATTTGACCTTAGGAAACAGGTTTATGATGAGTTTAAAATCCAACCATATTCATTCTGGAAGCTTTCGGCTTCTAGAAGTAAAACAAGATGGGAAAAGCTGACAGTTGGTCTAAGAAAGTTTGAGCCTCATAGTCCCTTGAATCTAAGAGCAGTCGTCAGGAGATCAGAAATATATATGTAGTTGGGTCTTCAGGAAAGATTTGAATTGTGGCTTCCACTAACATTTAGACCTCCTGCTTTGATGTGGCCACTGTATCCTTATCTAGCCAGAGATATTAATGAAGACACAGAAGCTCGCAGATATGAAAGATGGCAAAATTGCAGGGGTTTCTACTATAGGTTTGGGACTGCACTACAGGGCCATGTTACTCCTATAGATTTCAGTGACACAGCCAGGAATATTAATGCTAGACGACTAGCATTAGCTAAAGTAGGGGGCAAATGGTGAGCCCAAAATATGTTCATAATTTGGATATCATGTTATAGTTTTAAAAACCCCTTGCTCTCTTTTATGAATGTTTTAAACTTTGTGGTTATAAAATTTTAATGTTAATGGGTAGTATTCTATGACAGGAAATCCTATATTCTTGCAGCCTAAATATCTTAGTATGTCTATGTTCATTACCCTATTTTGACTTCTCAATTGATTGATACGATATATGTAGTTTTTGGATAAGTAAGATGAATTTGATGCGTGTGATTAATGAGGAGTATTGTGCTATTGTGAGTGGATGCCTTCTTTTGCCTCTGTTGCCATGTGTTCTACAGGTTGTTAAAGCTGGTATGAAAGGGTCAATGCACAATAAAATACGACCTTGCAGAAAAAGTTGTTTCCAGCACACCATCGAAGGAGTCGTTTCAAGTGAGGATTCTTTGTCTGGGTCATTGGGAAGAAACCGAATTGATCATCAATCTAGGAAGAGTGGAGTTATAAATTCTCTCCGAGTCTATTGAGCAAATAAACTTGCATTTATGAAATCTGTTCCTCAGCCTCAGAAGACATTTATATCCGCATCTTTCTCTGTTAGTTAGTTAGTTAGTTGTTTCTCTTTAAATAAATGTTCCTCCTACGTGAGTGAACAGGGGATGATTAAGAATAAATTAGACTAGAGAATAGAGATAGAACAAAGTGTATTGAGATTACTGTCATAATTAAAAAAAGAGCTTTGTGTTAAAGTTTCTTACAAGCAGAACACCCATGTACGTGATTTTGAGTTCATGAATAAAAAGCTGATGAAATTTTGAGTTCAACTCTATTTAAATTGGTTGATGCTTGCTAAGGGGGCCCACTTAGTAAGTATCTTTAGTTAGTAGTTTACTTCCTATTGTTTTATCAGTTAGAATTTCATTTCAAAAAAATTTAGCGTAAACCTAGTCTTGTATTATTCCTGCAGCATAAGGAATCCATCCCTGTGTCTATTCCTGTGGCATAAGACCAGTTCATGGTTTGATTCTCAAAAATAGTTGTTATGATTCCTACTTTCGCTAAGTTATGCTTAAGTTGATAAGATTTTGCTTTACGTACCTACATCTGAAGTAGAATTCCTTTCACGCATTTATTTCCCTTTAGTTGTGGCTAAAATTGATTCTTAGTGCACATACAGTGCCGCTCCATTTCAAGTATACATTTCCTGGTTTGACAAGTAAATGAATGACCATGAGAAGATGTTAGTCACCTGTTGGAATGTCCAATTCCCAGGTTAGGATTTACCGCAACTTCTATATCCTTTTGTGGGCGCAAGCACTTTGTTCGAAGAGTAGCCCAACTGGTGATTGAAGCATTGGGAAGTGTATAAAACCATTCAGCAACAACCCCTTCGAGGGATTCGATGAAGAGCCTCACAGAAACGTCTTCATGTTCAATGGCCAAAATGCCACAAACTATATAGAAGGCAACAATGTGTTCATCGGGGTGTTGCTTGCCATCATCGGTGAATTTCAGGAGATGTTTCCTTGAAACACTCGAAAGATCATGTAGTGGTGCAGCCAAATGTAAAGGACCAAAGGCGTTTCCCCATGGTCCAGCAGGTGGTGTGGCCATTGTTGGTTGCACGATAAACGCTTGAGTTGGACGCCTGCTATAGACAGACCAAACAGGTGGGAAAGCAGATCTGTCTTTTTGAGGAGGAAAAATCGTAGCACGCTGCAATGGTGACCTTGTTCACGAAGGAGTAAAAGGGAAGTTACATTGCAGTAACTCCTCAAATAGAGGATTTGTAACTCCTTGAGCTCTCAAACTTCGTGTGTAGCTTTGGTCCGCCAGAATGTAGATCTGAAAAAGATGAAGACTTATAGAGAAAAATTTACAAAATATAATAAGAAACTGGAAATTATTTTACTTCAATCAAAAGCTTGAGGCTTGGATTGTGTGTTCATTCCCCAACGGAGTCTCCAAAAAACTATTGGGTGAAAATAGTGTAATCAACTTCTCAAAATATTACGCCATCTAGACTTTAGCCACAACTATGTGAGATATAATCTCTCCTCTCAGAAAGGTGACGCACCCTTCTTACTGCTAATTGGAAGCTTTAGTAAACTTAAAGGAATACTTACAAAATGTACACTGCACTCATGAAATGGGGGGGTGTGTTACATTCATACTTCTCTCTTTTTTTAGAGAAGATGTTTACAATGCTTCACTATGAAAAGCTTTAGATCTAAATAACTTAAACTTAAACAACAACAGTAATGTCAATATTTCTATCTTGACAAAGCAAAGCTTAGAAATACCAGGTATGATTTATAATAACAAAGGGTAAAAGGAAAAGGGAAGGCTCACAAAGGACAAAGTCATTTCGTAGCCTTTTTAATGTTGAATTCGGTAGTAGTATCATTTGTTGTATTAGAAGCACAAAGTCTTCTTAGACACAGCGATTCCTTGAACAACAAGAATGATTACAAGCACAAAGTCTTGTAGATCTTCAACAAAATATTCAGACGTAAACAAATCCAAATGGTAAATGTAACACAAATTTTACATCAAACACTTGAATCCCTTTCAATATCATACACCAATCACTACTGATATAATCAACACACAAAACAAATGATTCCAACACAAAGTTTGGCATGCAATCTTCTTCTTTATTGATTAGATCTGAATTCACAATATTGAACACAAAGTCTCAATGCTTGTTTCAAAATAGCAGCACTTCGTTGCAAAATCTCAAAAGGTAACTATTACAAAAGAAATCCATCTTACTTATAGAAAAGGAGGGAAGAGCAAAATTAGGGAATCAGATGAGTAAAAATAGGAAACCCTAATCTAACTGAGTGTAATTTATTTCTACATAATTGCACCTCATATTTTGGTGTAATTACATTTTACAAAAAGACACCTGAAGTGTCAAAAACTATTTACAATGTGCAAAGTAGGGGACACCAAAAATGGCGAACACCGGAGACGAAAAGAAGACTATTGTTCTTTGCATTGGGCACGGAAGTCTTCATATTTCTTTGTTGTATCTCTCATGAACTTATCATCTAGTCCGACTGTAAAATCCACTAGCGTATGTATTTTGGTAATCAACTTCTTTGCAGATGAAGAAACCTTTTTACATGTTTCAAGATGAGTCTTGAAACAATCAAGTGATAGTCGTAGATCACACACAGTGTGTATGGTGTTTTTAGTAAAACCTTTGTCATCCACCAGCTTCATGAAGGCTTCCTTATACACTTGAATTATTTCGCTAAGGGGAAAGAAGGTATGCTCATCATCAAGGAGATCACCTGGCAATTCTTCCATTCCATTTACCAGAAGAACCCGGTAGCCTTCAACATCTTCTTGTGCCTGGTGAATGTCATCAATCAGAAACTTTAATACCTGGATTCTGTGCTTGAGAGATTCTTTCACTTCCACATATTTCTCCTTACCAGGTATTACTCCATTCTTTACCAATTGGCTGATCTTGGATTCTTTCATTTTTAGCCATGACGATAAAGTTCTTTCCATCTGGGATAGATCTCTCACAAGTGATCCTTCCTCTTTGTTAAGCTTAGTCTGCAGCTGGGCTATTTGTATTTTCTTCTCACTTGCGGTGGTGATGACCCGCGTTCCATGATCTATGATCTCTTCAATAAACTCATTTTAAGACTTTACCCTTGGCCACAAGCCTTTCTGCCTTTTGAACAACTGGTTCCTCGATATTTACCAAGGTCATAGATTGGGCATCACCCATTGAAGATCCCGCTATATTTCTCAAGATGTTTGCATAGCGTTCAACTTTCTCCTTGTATAGATTTTTGGCTTGCTCCATCTTGTCAAGCCTTCCTACCAGAGCATCTAACACTACTTGGGCATCTGCTTTTGCACTTTCATTTGTCACCTTCCCAAGTTGTATTCTCTATATGGTATAATCTTCCATGTTTACATCTCCCTCTGGTTGTGGAGGAAAACCTACCTCAACTAACTTCTGACCAACTTTATCAACCTGGAGTCTTGATAATACCTTAGCCTTTTTCTTTTCCTTGTTCTTGGGAGCAAGTATTTCTTCCGGGTCCAGCTCATCGAGGGAGATCATCTGCTTTTTCCATTTAGGAACCTGCGACACCAACCAAGGGGGAAGGGAAGAAGTATACACATCGCTTGTTACTGCTAATTCCTTAGCTGCAGGGGCTCTTTGAGGAATAGTTTAAACAATAACTATGGGCGCCATTGTAGTCATTATGGGCCCATTTTTTTGTACGCCAAGCTGATTCTGCAAAGATTCATTCATAAATCTATCAAACTCAGCCTCCGAAGAAATGTCAAAAGATAGAGATGACAAGCTAGGGAGAGAAATTGGCGAACTAGATGTAATGATCTGAAAATCCTGCAAGATTGGTATCAAACAGTTAGTTGTACCTGCAAGTTAGGATAAATCAAACAATGAAATACATACAGATATAAAAGAGAATAATGTAAAATGGAATGGTCTCACCAATCTTCTCTATTCCATGATTCCTTCCATTGTACCTCCTTAAGCTTTTGCTGCAATGATGGATTGCCCTCAGATTTATCTATATGAGAAAACTTCTCTAATGCCTAGCCTTAGCAAGTGCCTTTGAAGGATTTACTATGATTTTATGCAAACTAGAAATCAATTTCTAATATGCAAGTAATAAATAACAGCCTAGAATAATATGAATGCCTATAGTAAAAGTATCTCTAAATGAACATGGATTCGAAAATGAAATCAAGATTGTCATTTTATAGAAAATGCAATCTTGAATGGACGGACAAGATGAGAGATTGAGGAATACCCTAGAATCAAAGGTCAAGATTCAATAAGGCAACCTCAATTAGGGTTAGGGCAAAATACCCCTAGGTGTAAATAAGATTTAATTAAATGAATTAAATCCAGATTGAATGTGACAGTGGAGATGAAATTGGTAAAAATCAGAAGACAGGAGGATGAGTTTTTAGAAAATCAATAATTTTGGAAATTACTTGATTTGTAGAAGAATATTTCCCTTTTGAATTAAATTAATTCAAAATAGAAGATTTTGTGAGGTAATTAGTAATTGATTTTTGCAATTAATTACTAAATGAAGAATCAGTTAAATATGTGAGATATTTTTAAATGATTTGTTTTATTTAAAAATATAGAAATGTCACATGCCATAATTAAATAATTAGGCTAATTATTTAATTTAGAAGAAGTAGTTAAATAAATAAATAAATGAATGAATTTATTTAATTAAGAGAGAATTTAGGAATTAGTGACATATTAAATCAATATATTAAAATATATTAATTTAATAATCAGGAGGACATTAATGATATGGATTAATTAAATAAATTGATGACTTTATTTAATTATTAGAAGATTTTAACAATTAGTGACATATTAAATTAAATAAATAAGATTTATTTATTTAATAATCATGAAGAATGAAAGTTTATGAATTAATTAAATAATCATGAATTATTTAATTAATAGTTGAATGTGGGTTAGGGACATAATTCAAATGTTACAATTATGCTAGGATGGAAAGTGGTAAAATAGTGTTCGCAGGCCTAGGTCATTTTTAGGTGTCTACACTAGATAGGTCATTGATATTTTTTGATCAACCAACTGTAGAAGAAACCAACACCATTGACACTACTGATAGGGAAGAAACATCTTCTACCCCTGTAACCGTGGTAGGAAGAGGAGAAGAGGGAATGGGTGGAACGAGAGATTTAGGATTTGAAGGAGTATGAGGAAGTGAAGAAACTGGAACCTGTTCGGTTTCACCTTGAGGAGGTGACAAAACATGCTCACCCTCTTGGTACTCCTCAACCTCTTGTGCTGATTGCTCTTCTTCTCCATTTGATTCGGTTTCTCTAGAGTTCTCATCATCTGATTTTTTGGATTCAAACTCTATATCTCCTCCTTCTTCGTCTGAAGACAAATCATCAGAAACAAGCTCCCTCTCTTCTGCACGAGATGTGGTAGCCCTTGTTTCTTGTATTTCAGTAGTTTGTGGAGTACTTTTCCCCACAGTGAACTTAATCCTTGGCCCTCTTCTTGATGAAGAGGGAATCGCGGCCTGTTTTTCTTTGGCACGAGATTCTCTTTAGGAAGCTCACCTTCAGAATCTGTCTTGAAGGCTTTTATTTGAAAACCATGCTTGTGGAGCCATTCTGCCGTGTTGTGTAGGATAGGGGCCAACCTTTCTCTCATGTAAGTACATTATTTTTGGACCATTGTACTGGAGGCAAAGGTTTCCCGGCAATTTTGTCCTCATCATAGGCAGAATTAAGGATGTCACCTGGATCCGTGAAATCTTCAAGCAAATCAGCTATTTGGAGAGCCCTGATTTGATCAACTGTCAACCTGTAAAAATCCATTTTACGTACATCCTCTTCATCTCTACATTCTGCCCATATGTCTTCAAAATGGTAGATATGGTTGTGACCTTTCTTAAGTTTCTTCTTGACATCCCTGAAGTCAAAGTCACGCCTGTACCTGTAGGTCTTGATAGTATTGATGTGCATCTCAGCTGAAACATTTTTAGCCTTCTGCACTATTTTAATCGTGTACCTACCAATGGTTAATGGAAACTTAAACCTTGGCTTATGATTCTTTTGTCGTTCCTTGTGCACCGAAATTGATTGCCTGCACAACTCCATAAGAATTCATTTATCTGATGGGTATCTGGGAAGCATATAAGGGCATCCTGTGAAACAACCTACCCTTATGTAAGTGAAGGTTGGAAATTGCAGAAACACACATCCCACCTTGTTGACCGCCTTGTAAACTTCATCTGAAATCCTCTTCTTCTCCAGAGTTGGATCAAAAGTAAATAGCAAAGGAGAAAAGAAGGCATCTGTGACTCTTCTAAAATGATGGAAGCTTTCCCTCAGGTTCAATTGGTAATAGTAGTCATAAATTGGGGTAGAATGCCTATTACCTTTGGTAGATAAACCTGAAAACTGTCTCATCACTACTGCTGAGTACACCAAAAAGGAAGTCATATAAAACTTTAAGGTGGTGGGCACCTTGATCAGTTGCTCATGGATTTCGTCACTGATCTGCTATCCCTAATCAATGTGTACTTTCCTCCTTCGGATGATCCGGATGTATTCATACATCCAATATTGGAAATAAGAAGATCCAGGCAAGCCCTTGACTCTGCTTAACAAGATAATCATATCTCTTATGTCTTCTTTGAAGTCGCTCATGGGGAGTCCCTTAGGCCACCTAGAAACAACATAGGAGTCTTCAACCACTGTGAGTTAATCAATGTTTTGGCTTTGACTGGATCATTGTCAAATATTTCTTGAGCTCTCTGGATTGTGATAGGAGTGTATTGTTCCATTTGTGGCACTTTGAAGACTATGTCGAAAAATTCACCGTCAAGCATCATTACTACTTGTCCTGCTAAATCCCTTACCGTTCTGTCCTCTTCAATGTAATGTGCAGCTACCTGAAGTACAAACTCCGTGTGATGGGCTGAAGTTGGAAAAGTTGAAACCATATGAAGATTGCTATGTACAATGGCTTTCAAATTCTCATCCCACGGCCTCTGTTGAATCCTCTTCACGAAATTTGCCAGATCTTGATGGTCGATCTCAGTGTCTTTGATTTCATCTACCTTGGACAACACCACAGTTGGAGGGAAAATGCCCTGGTACTTATACTTCATCTTCTCCTTATCTTTAGGAGATTGTGATGACGTTTCAGCTGACATTTAGGAGAGCAGAGACCAATGTAATTCTTATCTTCGAGGATCTTTGACGGAACTTTGGAAACAAACTGCAAGAATGGTGGATGCAATGACTATCCAAAAATATATGTCACATGGGAAAGCGTGAGATGATCAAGACGATATGGAGTCTCTGTGTTTTGTCCGTGTGGTGCGGAAAATGATGTGGAGGCAAAAATTAAGAGAAAACACTATTTCAAGTGTTAGATAAAAAGTGTAGATTTTGGTGCTCGAGTGGTGAAAATCACCGCTCGAGCACCAAAGTGATATTTCATTTTGGTGTCGAGGCGGTGAAAAACACCGCTCGAGCATCGAGGGACTTAGAGAAATCGGGGAAGGCAAAATTGGTGTCGAGGCGATGAAAATCACTACTCGAGCACCGACACTACAAAACGGTTTGGTGTCGTGGCAGTGATTTTCACTGCCTTGACACTTAGGGTATATTTTTGTGGGTGTCATGGTGGTGAAAATCACCGCTAAGACATCGGTATTACTTGGTAACTTCGTGCAACAGCATCGAAAAATCCTACCTATACACCAAGGGAAAAAGAAAGCCGAAACGCGTGAAGGTAGGGGGAAGTTCGCCATAACAATTGAGAGAATGATCATGAAGAAACGACGGTAAGAAGACACGGAGGGAGGAACGAAAACAAGGCGACATGAACAACAGGTGAAGAACACCAAAGACAAAAGGAAAATCGAAAGTATTCAAAACTTTAAACAAAGAAAACAAACAATCGAAACAAAAACAATGATGCACACATACCTGTGATAGTCATGGTGAAGATGGAGACACAAACCGTGCACTGGAGAAAAACCCTAAGAAATATTTTAATGAGGGCAACTGATAATGGCATGGGAAGACGTGAAGTATGGAGAGGAGGTGTTAAAAACAAAGTGAGGAAAAAGCTCAAGTTAAAGTTAATAAAGCCTAGAAAACAACCTAAGTCGCGTGAATTGAATGCGGCTAAAAAGACTCAACTCAACTCATAATTAGGTGCTCGGGTGGTGATTTTCACCGCTTGAGCACCAACACAAAAGATAAATTAAGGTCCAACGGCGGTGAAAATCACCGCCCGAGCACCAAAAATTGCAAATGAAGTTAGGTGCAATGGCGGTGATTTTCACCGTCGTTGCACCAAAAATAGTTAGAAGAAAATGGTGCTACGATGGTGAATATCACCACTTGAGCACCAAAAACTAGGAAAAAATAAACTAACTCCTGGGATAAAAAGGAGTCAGACTTTAAGCTCGAACTCGAGCCTATCGTCACCTACCCAGACTAGGTAGGTTTAGGGACTTCGTAAAACAATTTTGTGCCTCATTTTGCGTGCTTGAAACACATGGTCCTAGGAAACAGACTAGTTTCGTAGGGGGGTTATCCGTGAATCGAGCGCTGCTAGATTCTGTGATAACATAATGTCAGGAGATAAATTATTTTTTCATCATCAAATCATCATGAAATTTGAAAATTCTAAAAAATAATTAATTTATCTCCCGAGGGGGCATATTATCAACAATCATCTGAAAATCAATATTTGGGGCATGTCTAGGGCACATTGAATTTTTTTCATCGATACTAGCAATAGCAACAAAATTTTCTTCGAAGCAATGTGTAAACACATCACTTCAAAAAGGGACAAAATTCATACACCTAAAATTGGTCTAGAGAATCCGATTAATTAAATACGAATTATTTGATTAATTATCCTAAATTCCTCTACTATTGAATACATAGAAATATTTATTTATATAGTTCACGTTCACATTCACATTTAAATTCTTCCAATTCTTCTATTATCTCATTTTAATTAAACAAACAAATTAAATACTTTGTTTGATTTAATTATCATTTCCCTATTTTATTCTATCACATCAAATCTTAAATTAATTAAATAAAGATTAAACACTTTATTGATTAATTACAATATTATTCTATTTTGATTTAATAAACAACTTCTATAGTCTGTCTTATTAAATTGTTTATCCCTCTTTTGATAATTTAAATAAATCAAAAATATTTAAATTAAGGCATAAGGAATATTTCCTCAAAACAAATTAGATATTCTATGTCTAATTTATGTGAAAATCATGTCAAAATTAATTAATTGAAACCTCACGGGAAGAATTGGAGGCAAATTGCAAATTTATCTCTCAATCCTCTTCCATCAATCTTTCTTCTTCTCTTGCCTAGTATTTTCATGGGTAGAGACAATCTCCGAAGTCTTCTCAATCTCATCCATCTCTCATCATTCAATCCTCTAGATTGAATCCAAGCATTTATTTTCCATCCCTTTGTATCTCTACAACCAGGAAATCTATAAATAAAGCTTCATTCAACCAAGAAAAGGATCCAGATTACCAAGCTTATGCAATCTTACTTTGCAGGAATTCAAGCATCAAGCATCCAACATCCAAGCATCCAGAATTCTAGAATCACAATCATGGCTGCCTCTTGTAGCTTCTTTTATCAGTTTTCATGTCAATTGATGCTATATTAGATTCTTTTGTCATCTAGTATTATCATTTAGCTTCATATCATTGCATCAACATCATTCCTTTCTTTAGATTGTCATTTTAACAGTTGTAGTGTTATTTAAATTTGAGAGCACAATATCTTAATAAATCTTTGAAGATAGGAGACAATGAGACACTTTCAGTAGATTATTAGTGATCTTTGATACAATATTTCATTAAGAAGTGTTTTATTCTTTTTCACCTTATTCACACTTACAGGAACAACCATGGACCTATCACACTCAGGAATATTGTGAAGAGATAACTCTTTTATGTGATTTTCCTTGAAATTTTGATATGACTTGATAAAGAAATCTTAATGAGGCTTTATAGGTTCAATAGGTCGAAGCCAAGGTAAATCTAGTGAAAAATTTACATGAGAAGACAGAGGATTGAATCCACTATGGTAAACCGTAAATATCTCATTTCCAAAGGGAAATTTTATGCACTTGTGAATAACCAACGGGATGACATTCATGGAGCGTAGCCATGAATAACCCAACTTCACATAAAATTGGTCCAATGATGGGATGATGGAGAATGATACATCTAATTGTTTTGGTGAAACTTTGAGAGGAAGAGTGATGGAATCTATTGTAGGGAAATAAAAAACATCATGATTTTTTATCCATTCTTTTGATTGATCATAGGTATCTTGGTATAAATCTTGCATAAACAAGAATTCCTCAATGATCACATTCTCTACACACATAGGATCAACAAGTATTCCTTGTGCAAGTTTTTTATTGATACAACTAGCAATGTAGAGAGGACCATTAGGCACATGTCTAAGTGCATCATCATTAGTGAAAGGAATATCGAGTAACACAGTGGTTTTACCCTTACGAGATTGAACATCCACAAAACCAACTATTTTTTGTAGACCATCTTCCTTACTATTTTAATGTGTGTAATTAGGTGTATCAATATCCATCTCATCATCATCACAATCTTGCACAAAGTTGGTTGCATAATTAGGCATGGGATTGGTAAATATCTATAAATTTTAGTTAGGTGGGGCAACTAACTTATTCCCTTTATCATTAACACCACCCAATTGAATGTGATTAGAATCAATGAGGTCTTCAACTTTATGTTTAAGATGCATGCATCATTTTGTATCATTTCCATTTGTGCGGTGATATTGACAAAAGGAACTTGGAGGTAGAGGCTTAGTTGTATCCATAGGTCTGATCGGAGGCAAGAAGATTAGGTTCTTACCTAAAATTTACAACATAATTAAATGGAGGGAATTAGGTAGAGGGGTAAATTGTTTATCTTTTACCCTAAATTGGTATGGGGTTGAACTTATGCCAGCAGCTTGAGGTTCAACATGGTTATTTTTTGAGATGGATTTATCTTTAGAAAGTTCTTGTTTGTCTTCTTGAATGGTTGGAATTTTTTTTGATGTGTGGGCTTGGGTTTCACAGTAAGATTCAATGAAGATTCTTCTTCATACTTACCAAATTTTGATATTTATGAAGCATCCTACAAATGCTTATAAAGAATGAAAATTTCATTAATAGGAATTTTTCCCTTATGTCCTTTTGTAAGTTGTCAATGAACATTCTTTGTATTTTCACATCAGGGAGAGTTAGATTGACTTGTGATAATATCAACTGATAGCGGTTTATGAAATTTGTAACCTTTTCACCTTGCTTTTGTTTTCATCACATTAAATTAGTTATGTTGATCTTAGGACCATTGTTGACTTGAAAGTGATTGAGGAAAGTATCAACAAGCTCATTAAATGAGTGGATTGAGTTATTTGATAATGAACAAAACCTTTCCAAGGCCATACATTTCAATGACCTAGGGAAAATTTTAGCTAGGAGCTTATCCTAAAAAATAAAGTCACTACACATGGCGGTATATGTTAATATGTGGTTACTAGGATCCCCTTTACCATTGTACTTGTCAAATCAGGGGATCTCTATGTTTTGTGGTATTTGTGCTTTCAATATCTCAATTGATAATGGGATCCTTTTAATATATTGTGATGGTCATCCACTTTGGTTTTGGTTCATTGTTAAGATTTTTTGTTGAAGTGATGTCACATTTTGCAAAAGTTGGTTTATGACAGAATCAATTTTTGACATGTTTTGGAAATGAGGTGAATTATATGGTGGAATAGTGTATGTGTTTGGTGTGATACTATGTTGTGAAGTTATGATTGGGGATGGAACTTAAGGTGTGATATGTGAGGATCTAAAACCATAAGGATTTCTAGTGGGAAGACTTATTGTTGAAGTTGTTATGGGTGCTGGCAAGAAGTTGAGTCCACTTTTTGGCCAAAAAGTGGAAGTGTTTTCCCTGATTTTTAGAGTTTGACACATTTGACCTTAAAATTTGAAGCACTTAGAGATGAAATCTTCAAACAAGTCACTAATCATAAAATATAGTATTCAAAGTCTAGTTTCCAAATATGTAATTTATTTCAATACCCTCATTGTACAAAATGAGTTTCAATAGGCTTTTGTAAAAACCACTATTTAAAAGTAATTTTTTTTTACCATACCATGCACGTGTACAACATCCATATTTTGACTTAAATTATCATATTTTTCTAAATCCTTTTGGGAAAAGACTTGTGACTCACTGAAGCATGCCATGGATACTTTTTTGTAATTTTTTATTGAATTTTTTCTTTTTTGTTAATTTTTTATTAGACATATTTGTCGTTTAGAAAAATCATCGTGTACAACACACATAAGATGACCTAAAGTTATCATTTTTTGCATTTCTTTTTTTTAAATTGAAAAGAATTGTTTGAATTTTGCCCTTGTGCAATCCGTTTGTCAAAATATTATGTTGATCAAAAGTTATTAAAATAGTAAAAAACATTGATATTTAAAGTTTATGGACCAATTTCATCAGAAATTAATTAAAAAATAGAAAAAGAAATCCAATTGTAAAAAAAATTACATATTTTGAATCTACATTGTCTCATCTAAAATGGGTTTTAATTTCGTCGATTTTTTTTGCAAAAAAAGGCGTCAGCCATATGCCCAAACTCAGTATTTTTTTGTGACATTGCTAGGACCTTCAACTTGCAGGTCAAACCAGGTCCAAAGCTTAGGTTCGAGTCGCCAAGCCTTTTCCAGAACTGAAAAACAAAGCAAAAACCCGATAAAAATTTAAAATTTTAAAAAACGGGATCCCGTTTCATTATTTTTTATTTTTATGATTTTAAGAAAGCGGGATGATTTTAAAAGCGGGATCCAATGGGATCGTATTTTAAAAAGTGAGATCGTTCGAAGCGGGATCACATTTCTTAAAATCATTAAAATATATTTTTATGAATTTAAAAACGGATCGTTTCAGGGATCCCGCTTTTTAAAATACGGGATCCCGTTTCTTAAATTCATAAAACAAATAAAATTATTGAAACGGGATCCCATTATTAAAAAAGCGGGACCCATTTTTTTAAAAGTGGGATCCCATTTTTTTAAAAGCGGGATCCCATTTTAGAACAGGATCACGTTTTTTGCAAGCGGATTTCATTTTTTTGCCTAAGGCAAAAACTTCCACATTTCGTGGAATCATCTTTTTGCTTCTACCCTTATAATTATTTGTTGTATGGTGGAGGCAATAGTTGGATTTGTCTATGTAGGAATAGAGGTTATGGTTGTAGGGAGGGAGACTTGACTTCCTCCTTGAATTTGAGTGTACCCCAAAGCTTGAGCACAACTAGCCAATGTAGGTATATTATCATCAACTATGTGGGCTAGGCTACACAAAACCTCTAATCCATGATCATCATAAAGCAATTTCCTCATGTTGTCAATTATAAGAATCATTGTCCCAGAAAAGCATTCAGTACTCACATAGTCTAGAAGTTTTTCTAACTTCTTGTCCAATTTTCTTAGCTTATCTTTGGGAACATGGGAAACCATAGTCTCAAAATCTGTGAAGATGGGTGTTTGTAAGGTTTTCAATATTATGGTAGCATCAGGAATAGAGTGCAAGATGGGTTGAGTATTGACAACACTAGTCATGAAAGAGTTAGAAGACTCGTGATTCACAATAGATTTTAAACCAACATAGGATGCCATAAGTCTAGAACTACATCTCACTGATGTATTGACAATAGGATACAAGGTTGTGAAACTCATATAAGTTTCAAAACACTAAAGTGTATCCACTATGAAAACTAAATTGATAAATAATCACAAAAAATGACTAGAAACATGAATCAAATAATAGGAGAAAACAAGAAACAAAGTAACAAAGATCTGTGAAAAGGTTTTTTTGACAATGCACAACAAGAAAAAATCACCCAAGGGTGTCTAAGTCCTAGTCAGGGGTTCTAAAATTTCAAAGTTTGATTGTGTACTAAACTGTTTAAGAATGTTGAGTCTATTTGCAAATAGTTGAAACAGTAAAAAAATTTCTAGAATTTTATTAATGTATCCCAATCTGATGTAAAATGCAATTATACAATGATGTTGAAGATTTTTTAACAAATGTGAATGCAATTTTTAGATCTGAAATGTAATAATTGACTAATTTCAAGATGTAGAGATCTAGAAATGATGATTTTGAATGTAGATTTTGACCCTAAACAATGCCCTGTATTTCATCAAGTGAATTAAATAAATGATGCAGGAGCATCTAGTGGTGTAGGTCAATCTTGCATCACCCAAAAAAATGTATTTCCTTATTTTTTTAGTTGTTTTGAGACTCATGATGACACTTAAGGAGTGTAAAATAGTCAGAAGTCAGAAAAGGCGAAAAATAGTCACTTACTATTTTTAGTAAGTCGGCGTAAATGGACTCGTATGGACTTGAAAATTTACCCCAAGGAGAAAAACTAAAAAAAAAATCTGGTCACAAAACAATCATCACAATACCCTACATGGTTTGGGAGTTATTGAAGTTTCTACCCCAAGAAATTTATCTAATGCAACCTCAAATTTCAAATAAAAACTCTTAGAGGCCCTGAAACATCTCAAAAAGTTGAGAATGAACCTCTAGTGGGTTTGGCGTTGTATATATCTTTGAGAGATTTCCAATGATATGTTATAATAGCGAATCCGAAAATCGGATCAAAGGTTATGTCCCAGCGAAGTAGCCCCTCTAAAAGTGAATTTCATTAAAATTTCCTCCTAGGCAAGAAATCAATCAGTGAATCTTTTGGCACCAAAACAAAAGAGAAATTTGAACTTTCTAGAACATTCTAGGGTGGTTATTGGGTAAAATAAAAGGGTTAAGTGGATGTTGTACAAGGTGGATCCATTAGTGCAGATTGTGGCTTCGAATAATATATTTTGTTTTCAGAGTTGATTTTATTGTAATGAATCAAACCCATGAGGTTGTAGAATGTAAGTTTTGAATCTGTAATTTTATTTTCAAAAAATAATTAAAAGTGAGTTAGCTTTCTATCTCACATCTTTTGTGTCGGTATCTATTGTTGTGATTTGTGTGGTTTCAGGTAGTGTGGCCCTCGTCAAGTGGTATTGAAGCGAGTTTTCCTAAGTGTGTAAACAGATCGCTAAACGTGAGATAGTTTGCACAAGAACTTTTGGTTGTGGATTTCTATGAAAAGTGATCAAAATGCCTCTATGAAGAAACCGTGGTGGTGGAAGAAATGTTATTGTACCAAAAGAGGATTTTAGAGCCTTGCAGAGACAAGTTCAAGCACTGCAAGAGGATTTGTGTCGAGGGTTTGAGCCAAGAAAAGGTGATGAAAGTGAAGATGAAGCTAAAAATGAGGAACAATTCGAAGAAGAACAAGATGTAGTAGATCCAGAGAAAGTCAAGTTATTTAAGGCCATCTCCAAGATTGGGAAAAGGAGAAAGATCAATGTTTCTACATTTTCTAGAAATCTTAACCCAGAAGAGTTGATTGATTGGATAACCAATATGGAGGAATACTTTGAGTATGAGGAAGTGGAAGATCTTGAGAGGGCCGAATTTGCAAAGACCAAGCTCACGGGTCATGTGAATATTTGGTGGAAAGAGGTACTGTTGATGGTGTTTTCTGTACAACAACAACTCAGATAGAATATGATATCCTATCTCTCTTGAAACGTAAATCTCTATGAACAAAGAGATAACCCCAAGGTCTCTAATGTCAGGTCTTGATAATGCAACAAAAAAACTCAATGATAAATGTGAAAATGATGGTAATCACAAGGGGCCCTGCAAATGAACAATGTTGGAAGCGTACATTCATCAAATGTAGCAATACAGTGTTGCTTTCAATCCTAAAACTAACCCAAATTCAAAATAAACAACAAAAGAGATAAGGGTTTCAAAGAGATCCTAATGTTAACACCTAAGATCAATCACAACAATGATGAATGTTGCACATGGATAGATCCCCAATAAAACCAATATTTGCTTGATCAAGGACAAGCCCACAACTCCGCAGAAATGGTGCAATCTTCTAAGGAAACTGAAGATTTTTAGACTATGAACATTCATCCACATACCTTATAAATGACGCAATGTAAACAAGTATCCACAGTTGAACTTAGCACAAAATAAGGCCTAGACTAACTTTACACAGCAACTTACAATCGAAAAATTGCTAAAAGTATGGACTGGAGATCGATCAACATCATTGGCATTTCACCATTGACATGAAAGAACTGAAAAACTAGCATCTAACACTGAGAATTGAGAACAAGAAACCATAAACTGACAAAGGTAAATACAAAGTTTTCCGAATCAAAAATTTAGTTGCATTACTTCTCCAGCATTACATAACAATTTCCAGTCTCTCTCCTCTCCTACAACTAATTTATGAAATCTACTTGCCAATTTTGGCCTTCTACAACTTCTAATCAACTCTTCTAACCTAGTCTAACTCCTTTACAAATGAGAAGGCACTGACCTTTTATAGAAAATTACATTTTAAGTCAATGGCCAGGATTTAATTCATCCAATGGCATAAATTACACTTCTAGAAGCATCCAACTATTACATTTAATTTGGGAGCTCATGGTACATCATCATCCAATCAATTGCATTCAGTTGCATTATGGCCCAATGACATTAATTTTGAGAAAATCCTCATTGGAGAATAAATAAAGCTTCACATGTCTTTCCTTGTTAAATGCACCTCTCCAATTGGTATACAGTTGGTGGCACGGATTCTTATGCAAATCCCCACTTTAATATTTGAGTTGAACTTTTCCAGATTTCCCTCTTGGCACAAATCCATATGCAAGTCCCCCTTTTTTTTATTTATTTAATCATTTTTTTATAGAAGCTTTCCATTTTCAATTTTTTTCCATTTTGAAAAAATTATTTGGAATTGTTTTTATTTTTATTTTTAAAATGCATTTAAAAAATTTACGTTTTCAAAAAAGTCCATTTTTGGAAAATTTCGGGATTTTGAGGGCTTGAAAGATTTTTCCAAAAAGATCATTTTTGGAAAAAATTGGGTTTTGAGGGCTTGAAGGATTTTCCAAAAAAATTTTGGGATTTTGAGGGCCTGAAGGAATTTTCAGAAAAATCCGCCCAGGAAGGAAAATCCTGAAATTCCAAGCAAAGTCAATATCCCCTAAACCTCATAACTTTTTTTCTAGAAGGAATTTTTGAAAAGTTCAAAAAACAACTTGGCCTAATTTTGTGTCCTCTATCCATTGGTGCAAAAATATTTACACATAACATTGAAAATTCACTTCAAAATCCTCATTTCCAATTTTCAAGACAAGTGAAGAGCCCCCAGAGCCTCGAAATATTGCCTTCATCAAACCAAGTCTTGAATTAATCCCAAAATAACCTCCCAAAAAGAGAAAAACTGAAATTGAAAAAGCCAAGGTGCAGAGATGCAAAAGAAAAAGAGAGGTTCCCTGCCTTCGATGGGGCGTGTGTGCAAAAATTGCACAATAGGTACAAATAGAAAGAAATCAAAGAGGAAAAGAGAAAATAACCAGATAGGACCAGATGGTGGACAAATTAAAAAGATAGTTCATCCTTGTGGACTATGCATTGGATTTTTTGAAGAATATGCAAGGGTTGAAACAAGAGGTAAAATTCATCAAGGAGTATACAAAAGAATTCTATCGCGTCTTGATCAAAATAGGCCATTCTAAAGCCAATAAGGAGAAATTAACTTGTTACATAAATGGGTTGAAGCCTAGTATTCAAGAAGAGTTGGGTCTGGTAAGAATGTCTACCATTAAAGATGCATACCAGTTTTCCTTGAAGGTAGAAGAAAAGTTGAATAGAAATTTGAAAGCAAGAAAAGAGGTGGGGGTCATGGTGGAAAGACTAGTGGATGGTCATATGGAGGTTGAAATGAAGATCAAAAGAAGGGTGAAGGATCTAGTAGCAGCCAGAACCGGAAAGGAGATAACACCTACTATCATCAAGATCAAAATAATGACCAAAGAGGAACAAGAAAATCTGGATGAGGACCAGGAAGAGGAGGCTTTCATGGAACCTGTTTCCAATGTAGAGAAGAAGGACATAAATCTTATGAGCGTCCTCAACATCAAGGAAGGACAAACAAAATACTTGATGGTAATGCACGAGTTTCCCATGTGGATGAAGATGTTAATTCTTCACATTCTAAGGATGCAAAAAGAGGAGAGGTTCTTCTTACTAGAAGAGCCCTATTGAATGAGAAGAAGCAACCAACTCAAAGGAAGAATTTAATTCACACCAGATGTGAGTGTGAAGGTAAATTTTTCAATGTTATTATTGATAGAGGTAGTACTGATAACCTTGTTTTAGAAGAGATGATTAGTAAGTTGTGATTGGAGAGAAGAAGGCATCTGAATCTATACCAGGTTGCTTGGTTGCAGAAGGACCATAAAGCTTTGGTAAATGAACAATGCCTAGTAAAGTTCAAGATTGGAAATTATCATGATGAGGTATGATGGACATGTCAACACCTATTCTTTGATAAGGGATGGAGTTCATTATAAGTTGAAGCCCTTGAAAGAGGCAGAGGAAAAGTTATGCACTAATGCAAGAATTTTTTTGGTTGATTGAAGAAATTTCCTAGAAGGTATGAGGCATGAGCATATGTGTTTTTCTTTGATTCCTATAGTTGATAAAGAATATGACAAAGAGACACCCATATAGGTTTCACCTTTATTGGATGATTTTCAAGATATTGTGTCTGATAATGTACTTGAGGGTTTGCCTCCAGTAAGGAATATTAGCCATCAGATGGATCTAATTCCAGGAGACAATTTTCCAAATATGGCAACCCATCGAATGACTCTAGTAGAGAATGAAAAATTGAACAAGAAAGTGCAAGAGTTATTGTGGAAGGGACTTATTTGAGAGAGTTTGATCCTATGTATGGTACATGTAGTACTAGCACTAAATAAGGATGGAGAATGGATTATGTGTATAGACTCCCAAGCCATCAACAAGATCACCATCAAGTACAGATTCCCCTTGCCTAGGATGGATGACATTATGGATTGTTTGAGTGGAGTTGAGTACTTCACGAAGATATATCTAAAAAGAAAGTATAACCAGATCTGAATTAGAGAAGGAGGTGAATGGAAGACAACCTTCAAAACCAAGGAGGGCTTGTACGAATGGGTAGTCATGCCTTTTTGGCTAACCAATACGCCAAGCACATTTATGTGGCTTATGAATGAGTTATTGAAATAATTTTTAGGAAAATTTGTTATTGTTTATTTGGATTATATTTTTATTTTAAGTAAGATATTGGAGGAGCACCTGATGCATATCCAAAGAGTTTTTGAGAAGCTAAGGGAGGAGAGGTTGTTGATTAATTTGAACAAATGTAGTTTTGTGAAAAGGGAGTTGGTGTATCTAGGATTTGTTGTCTCGAAAGAGGATATTAAAATGGATCTAGAGAAGGTGAGAGCTAACATTGAATGGCCTACCCTGAGGAGTGTTACAGAGGTAAGATCATTTCATGGTCTAGCAAGTTTTTACAAAAAAATTATTAAGAATTTTAGTCGTATTTGTGCACCCCTAACTAAAGCAATGAGAGGGGATAAAAAAAGAGTTTAAGTGGACTACAAGAGCAGCCAAATTTTTTGATATGTTGAAGAATAAAGTTACAAAGCAACCTATTTTAGCACTTCCATATTTCAATCAGGTCTTTCAAGTAGATTGTGATGCTAGTGGCACTACCATAGGGTTGTTTTGAGTCAAGAAGGTAAGCATGTTGCCTATTTTAGTGAAAAGTTGAATGATGCTAAGAAGAAATATTTTGTTGATCAAGAGTTTTATGCTATAAATCAAGATTTGAAGAAATGAAGACACTATTTTTTTTCAAAAGAATTTGTTTTGTATACTGATCACTAGGTTTTATAGTATCTCAATAGTCAAGGAAAGTTAAATCAAAGGCACTTAAAATGGGTTGAGTTTTTGCAAAGCTATACTTTTTTTTTGAAGCACAAGAGTGGAAGGTCAAATAGAGTTGCAGATGCTTTAAGTAGAAGGAAAAATTTATCGATAGAGATGAATATAGAGATTGTTGGGGTTCAATGAACTCAAAATTTTGTATCCTGAAGATATAAAATTTGTAGAAGCTTGAAAGTATTGTTTGGAACCTATTACATTAGATAGGACAAGATGGTTGGATTTCTTAATCCAATATGGGATGTTGTTTAGAGGAAGCCTATTGTGCCTTCCAAGAATTTTTATGAGAGAGAATCTAATCAAGGAGAAGCATAGTGGAGGATTGGTTGCACATTTCGGTCGAGATAAGACCATTTCTCTTTTTAGTGAGAATTATTATTGGCCATAGTTACAACATGATGTGAATAATTTTGTACAAAGTTGTAGAGTATGTCAAATGGCGAAGGGAACAAGTTAGAATGTCGAATTGTATCAGCCATTACCTATACCTAAGAGGCCATGGGAGGAAATTATTATGGATTTTGTTCTTGGCTTGCCAAGGAGACAAAGAGGACATGATTACATATTTGTGGTGGTGGATATATTTTCAAAGATGGCACATTTTATTTCGTGACATAAGACCAGTGATGTTGTTCATGTTGCAGATTTTTTTCAGAGAGGTGGTGAAACTACATGGTCTATCGAAGAGTATAGCTTATTTCTACACACCATCCACAAACTGATAGAAAAATAGAGGCGGTGAATAGGATTTTTGGTAACCTGGTAAAATGCTTAGTTACCAAAGAAAAAAATTCTTACAAAAATTTTGTCAATAGGAGCATTGGTAAATCACTATTCCAGATTGTGTATGGGAGTAGTCCAAGAACTGCTTCCGAACTCAGGAATATGGATAAAGGGGAGAAGAGTAGTGCTAAGGCTGAAGATTTTTTTAAACACTTGAAGAATTTGCACAAAGAGGTGAAGAAACATATCAATAAGATGAACTCACAATATAAGGCTAAGGCGAATAAAAAAGGAGGTATAAGAAGTTCTATGTAGGAGATGAAGTCATGGTTTGTTTATGAAAGGAGAGGTTTCTAGTTGGTACATACAAGTTAAAGATGAAGAAGTTTGGACCATGCAAGATCCAAAAGAAGCATGATTCAGGAAATGCATATGAGTTAGAGTTTCTTGATGAAATTCATATTTCACCTGTGTTTAAAATTTTAGATGTAATAGAATATCATGAAGGATAAATTGATGAAGAAATAATAGAAGCATAGTGGGATATTCCATCACCTACTTCAAAAATGGAGGAGATAGAAGAAATTCTTGATAGTCGTGTGGGTAGAAGCACAAGAAATAGGCAATATGAAAATTACTTGGTGAAGTGGAGAGGAATGCCTATTGAAGATTCATCATGGTTGGGTGAGGCTGAGGTTAACCATCTTGGTTTCCCTCTAACTTCTGAGAAGTGACGGGGTCACTTTTCAAATTACCCTGGGTGTCTAATGCAGGAGCATCCAGTGGTGTAGGGAAATCTTGCATCACCCCAAAAAATATTTTTTCCTTATTTTCTTTAGTTGTTTTGAGTCCCATGATGGCACTTAAGGGGTGTAAGATAGTCAGAAGTCAAAAAAGGATAAAAATAGTCACTTACTATTTTTAGTAATTCAGCTTAAACAAGCTCGTATGGATCTAAAAATTTACCCCAAGGAGCGAAACTAAAAAAAAAAATTGGTCACAAAAGAATCATCTCAATACCCTACACATTTTGGGAGATATTGGAGTTTTTTTCCTGAGAAATTTTTCCAATGTAGCTTCAAATTCAAATAGAAAATCTTGGAGGCCCCGAAACAACTTGAAAATTTAAAAAACCGACCTTCGGTTGATTTAGTGTTGTAGATCTCTTCGAGAGATTTCCAACAATATGTTATAATATAAAATTAAACACCTAGATCAAAATTTATGTCTCCACAAATTTTCCCCTCTAAAAAGTGAATTTCATTAAAAAAATTCCTAGACAAGGAATCAATTGGCGAGACTTTTGGCACCAAAACAAAAGGGAAAGTTGAACTTTCTAGAACATTTTAGGGCAGTTATTGGGTAAAATAAAAGTATTAAGTGATGTTGTAGAAGGTGGCTCCATTAGTCCAGATTGTGGCTTTGAATAATATTTTTTTTTTTCAGAGTTGATTTTATTGTAATGAATCAAGCCCATGAGGTTGTAGCATGTAAGTTTTGAATCTGTAATTTGATTTTTGAAAATAATTGAAAGTGAGTTATTTTTCTATCTCGCATATTCTGTGTTAGTATATGTTTTTGTGATTTGTGTGGTTTTGAGTGGTGTGGCCCTCATCAATAAAAAAATCTTTATAAAATGAAATTATGAATTTCAAACTAAGATCTACAAGTATAAATAAACAGAGCAAACAAAGATAGAAAATTGTGAAAAAGACTATAGATGCACCTTGTTGCACTATGTTTTTCATTAGTGTTGTCATTTATGTGAACCTATGTCAACCTCTAGTGTGGTTATGATGAGAAGGTTTTTGTGGTGTTGAGTAGGTGTTGTAGATGCAACATGGTCACTTGGTTTCCAAGTTATTTTGAGAAAATTTTCATAGTGTACAAAGTGACAGGGGTGTGTTCTATATTGCGCTCCATATTTCTTCATGCTCGGAGATGTGCTTGTTTAGTTTGGATGTGATGTTCAGAAGTGTTCAAAGGTGTTATATCATAGTTTTAGGTTCTCGATCATGCAATAATATAAGATTTGTTTGTCAGTGTTTGGCCTATGTAGAGGTAAGTCTGAGAGAAATAGAATTGCTCTGCATATCTCCACACTGAAGTTTCTTATCTTGCAAATTTGTGAATATGATAATGATGATTGTATCTATCTTCCAATGGACGTTTTTGTGTTTATCTATCCCGCAATCTTGTTTCATGTGTTGTGTCTCAGTGGCATTTTGATTGATTGCATAAGAGAAATAGCAGGTATAGTATTTCTCTAGCAAGTGAAGATGATATCAAGGATTATGAGAATAATGGTAAAGAAAGGAATGATATCTTGAGTGAGCTTTTTGATTTAGAACTTATGAAGATGATAAGCTACAAAACTACTAAAGAGGTCTAGGTAAAGTCGCAAAGTATTTATGAAGGAGATGCTAAGGTCAAGCAAGCAAAGATGCATAATTTTAAATCCAAATTTTAAACTCTAAGGATGTTAGAAGATGAAGATATTGTAGGCTACATGCTTAGGGGGGATGAAATTGTCAATGGCATCAATGGTCTTGATGGAAAATTGGAGGAAAGTGAAGTTGTGAAAAAGGTATTGAGAACTCTTCCTAAATCCTATAATCATATTTTTTTTCTATTTAAGGAAGCTCACAATTTTGATCTATATTAGAGAGATCAATTGTTTGGTGCATTAACTAATTTTGAACTAAGAGAGTTTGACCAATATGATTAAAGAAAATAATTTTTTTTTAAAGTCAGCAAGAAATTGTAGAATGATGAATCTGATCCAAATGATATTGATGAGGTGGAGGCAAATTTCATAAGAAGATTGAAAAAAGGCATTGGTAAATATAGAGGTAAGTTACTCTTCAAGTGTTTCAATTATGGTTAGATAATTCATTATGCTTCAAAATGTTGAGGAAAAGTTTTAAATGAGAAAAATAAAGATCATAAAAAAAATATTTCAAGAAGAGTTATTATGTTAAAAAGACAATGGTATATCTAATGATGAGGAATCAAACTATTCAAATGATCAAAGTGATGAATGCTTGTTCATGGTTTTGAATGTTAGAACTAATTGTATTAAACTTGAAAGATGTTTGAAGTAAATTTCTCTAGAAACTGGTCATAGTATTGAAGGAACTATGTTGACTTCCTTTCATGCAAGATAGGAAATAAACTATTGGATAATTGCAATCAAATGCTCAAATCATATAATATGTGATAAGATTTTTTTTTTTTAACTTTAAAAGTATGATGGTGTTCTTGTTAATTTTGGTGATGATACATTAGTTAAGATCTATGGAAAAATTTCAATTACTTTTGTGACTGACAATGTAGTATGGGCTAACTACACTTGATCCATGAGGATTCAAAGTATATTTAAGCCACTATGCATTAGTCCCAATAAGATCATTCAATGTAAACTAAGCTAAGAAGCCATTAAAACTAACATATTAAAATATGAAAGCTTCATAAAACATCTATTCTAATCCATTGAAACTTATCCTATTGGGGGAATGGTGTCGCATTGATGTGGAATGGCGACCTTTTCCCAATCCCTTGGATAGTGAGCTTGTTTCGATTGATTTTATTGAAGAGAATCAACTAAATTGATGAGATATGTGTGATGAAAGCTATTTTAACATGATAAATGATAAGATGATTGACATGATTTAATCAAAATCTATTCTAAATGTATGCACGATTCAAAAGATTAAAACCCTAATTTCAAAATATGTTAAATGGATGCAACTAAGTCACCATGGAAGCCATTAATGGATGTTCTAAGCTAATATGCATGTAAAATGACCTAAATTGCTTTTAAAACATAAAATAAGAGTGCAAGATGAGAGTGATTTTAACAACATAAGTTTACCATTAAAATATGGATCCCTATTCAATAGATGCAAGCTTTATTTATAGAATAGGAAAAATGCAAGATGATATTTAATCAAGGGCTTACATTCATCCAAACAAACACACTTTAAAAACTTGCACAATAATTCTCATTGAAAGTTTATTATAAAAAGGAATATTCTCTTTTTCAAATGAGTGCAAATGGGAATATTCTCCTTTTAGAGGAAAATTACTCATTTAACTAATTAAAACCAAATTTTAATGTGCAAAGGGGAAGGAATATTTTATGAGAATATTCCCTTTTGGAGGAATGTGCAAAGGAGGAATATTCCCTTGCAAGTGGGAGAATTAAGATTAATTAGTAAATTTGATGAGTTAAAACAATGTTTCAATCATGTAAATTAGGGGAATTTAGGATATTCATTAAATAATTAACTTATTTAATGAAAAGGGTTCAAAATGACATTTAATTGAATAATTAAGATTATTTAATTAAACGAGAGGACTTAAGGTGTTAACATTACAAATTTTGATTTATCTAATTTAACAGGATGGATGGTTAGCATGAGAGGGGGTGAATTAAACTAATTAGGTAAATTAGATTAATAGAAGAAAATGATGCAATTAATTAAATAGATAGGCCAAACAAACACCCCCAAAGTACAGAGTGCCCTTCAAGTATCTAAATATCCTTTTAATTTTTGCAACATTTGATTCTGTAGGATCTTTTTGAAATCTTGTCACAAGACAAACTGAATGCATGATATCTGGTCTAGTAGCAGTTAGAATATAGCAATCTTCCAATCATTGATATATAATTTATCTTATCAGACTTAGTAGATTCATCATTATTTCTCAGTTTACTATAGTACATATTGATTTAGAATCCTTTGTTCCAAACTTCTTCAATAATTCCTTGACATACTTTGACTGAGAAATGAAAATGCCTTTTTCTGATTGATTGATTTGTAATACAAGGAATAAATTCATCTCCAACACATTGGAATCTAAAATTATTTCTACATCTCCTTTGAAAACTTCTTGCACATACCTTCATTTCCTCCAAAGATAATCACATCCACATACACTACCATAATCAAGATTTGTTCTCCCTCAACCTTGATGTAAAGGTTGATATATGTAGTACCTTTTTGAATAGTTGCTACAAAAATTACTTATCTAACCTTTCATACCAATCTTTAGGAGCATTTTTGAGTCTATATAATGCCTTATTCAACCTACAAACCATATCAACATTATCTAATAACTGAAATACTTATGGTTGTTCAATGTACACCACTTCTTCTAACTTACCATTCAAGAATCACATCCATCTGATAAACCTGGAAGTATTTATGTATTGGAAAATATAGAAAAAATCTAAAGGCTTCTATCCTTTCCACTAGAGAAAAATTATTTTCAAAATATATTCCTTCTACTTGTGAGTAGCCCTTACACACAAGTCTAGCCTTGTTTTTAACAACTTTTCCATCCTCATTCAACTTGTTCATGTAAACCCATTTAGTTCCTATTGCATTCTTATTTTTTGGACTTAGGACCAATTCCCAAGTCTGATTCTTCTCAATATTTTCCAACTCTTCTTTCATAGCCTTGATCCAATTCCCATATTTGCATGCCTTAGTTATAATTTTAGGTTTCACTTTTGAAAGTAAAAAAAAAATTATTTGTTCCTTTGTCATAGCAGCCTTTTTCCTTGTCAATACACCTTTTCTCTTATCTCTAATGATCTTATCTTTTGAATGGTTCTTCTACACATATTTAGTAGTCATAGAGATCTTTTTCAAAGCTTCTTCCTCTTCAACTATCATCTCTTTTTAGTTCTCTTCTTTTTTTCTTCACTGCAAGGGGTTTTTTCTTCATTGCAAGGGGAATCATTAGATTCACACCCTTCTATCAATATAGAACTTTGATGTGGTTCTTCATCCACCTTGACACTTGTACTTTTAATAATCTTCTTCAACCTTTTATTATAGCACTGGTAGGCTTTTCTTCTTGTAGAGTATCCAAGGAAGATTCCTTCATTAGATCTTACATTAAAATCTCCTAAGTTTTCATCTCTTCTGATATAAAATTTTCTTCCAAAAACTCTGAAGTACTTCATAGTAGGAGGTTTACCATACCATAACTCATAGGGATTCTTTGAACTATTCACTCTTGCTTGACCTTTATTAAGAATGTAGAATATAGTATGAATTAATTCTCTCTAATAGACAACTGGTAGATTTTCTTCCTTCATCATAGTCCTTGCTACTTCTTGAACTATTATATTCTTCCTCTCCACAACTCCATTCTGTTGAGGAGTTCTAGGAGATGAAAAATGCCTCTTAATTCCATGATCTTCAAAAAAACTATTAAACTCATTGGAAGTGAATTTTAGAAATTAAGCACTTAATTTTTACATCTATTTCATTCTCAACCATAGATTTAAATGCTTTAAAATTATCTAGAGCTTTTAAAATGTTTTTAAGAAATGTTACCCAAGTCATTCTAAAATAATCATCAATCAATAACATAAAATACCTATCACCTTGAGAGCTTCTTATCCTAGTATGTCCACAAAGGTCTATATGTACCAACTCCAAAGGACCTATGGTAGAATATTGTCTAGTCTTGAACCTCTTCTTTGCTTTCCAAACCAACATTCTTTGCTTATTCCATTGATAGGCTTCATAATCTTTGGTAGATCTCTCACAACATTAGTAGAACTAATCTTTGCTAGGCTATCAAAATTGATGCGACCCATTCTTCTATCCCATAGCCAACTTTCATTAATTTGAGACATAAAGCATTTAACACCACTACCTTTGAGCTAATAAACATTACCTTTTGTCCTTGTCCCTATAACAAACAAAGTTCTAGATCTTCCTTTTCTGATTTCACAAGAATCATCCTAAAACACAAGATTATATCCTCTGCTACACATATATCCTACACTAAGAATATTATGTCAAAGATCCTTGACATAAAGAAAATCATCTATTTTATGCTTTCCATCAAAATTAATCAACCTTTTCCATAGATCTTAGTAGATGTATCATCACTAGAATTAACAAGACCACCATTGTACCCTTGAAGTTTAATAAACTTACTCTTATCACCTATCATATGATTTGAGCATCCATTGTCAGTTATCCATTAATTCCTCTCTTCTCTTGCATGAAAATTAGTCACCATATTTTCTTCAATGTTGTGACCTATTTACCAGAGTACTTGTTACCAAATTTTCACCTACAACTCAATTTGGTAGAGCTAAAACAGTTGATTATATTTAAAGGTGAAAGTTATTCCAACAAATTTTGCTATGCTTAGCCATTACATATCAAAGTATGTTATCAAAAGAAATTCAATTTTTATCGTGCAATGTTTTAAAATAGAAAGGAATCACATAAATTGCATGATACTGTTGTTTTCTTTCACTTTGCAATGGAAATATATACAAGACTGTATAAATGTTGTTATTTTACATTGAGATAAAATTAATTCTCAAATATCCCACACAAGCCATGGGAGTAGCTGAACTAATGCAACATAAAGGAAATCTATACAACTAAATATGAAAGTAGTGAAAAATACATGAAAGAAAGTATATCCATCATTGCACGTGGCGGTCTTGTGTTGGTCCATTGTTCCCTGCTCTTCCTTGCTCCTGATCTTTAGATGTACATGGAGATGATTGAAAGGGTTGGTTGGAGCTCTAGATATTAATCTCATCATATTTCCTATCAACAGAGATATAGCATATGTGTATGATGCATTAAATTAGTTGAACAAGTATCAGATGTATGCAAGAGATCCTGAAAATCAAACATCACAGGAGCATTGAGCTTCACTATTTTTATTATCTAACATGTTTGTTCACTGTGCAATTATAGGTGAAATTTGATTGTTGGATTCATTTCTTTTGAAATTTCAGCATGTGGTGAAAAAATTGGCTCCCACAAGGGTTGAGCCCATTATGTTGTCCCTCAGTCTCAAGAGGGGAATGAGATAAGAGAAACATATTCAAATTGCTCAAATAAAAGCATTTTCAGCTTAAGGAATAATTCAAAAAGTGGTTATAAGAATAACAAGCACACTTCCCATTCAAGACTTCCAAATCAAAAGGATAAATAAGACATCCCTTTCACTTTGAAATGGAAGTCACAAATGAGAAATGAGATCATTTAAGATGCTTAACTAATATGCAGATCAAAATAAAAGTGCACCATTTTATCATTAAGGAGTTTTGTTTGCATATAATTTTTTTTCTGTTGTCATTGTTTAGATTTGTGGAATGTTGTTACCATCATGATCTTGTACCTTTATTTATTTCATACATCATGTTTTCTATTGTCTATATTGTTTGAAGTACATACCTTTAAGGTACAACCTTCAAGAATCAAGAGGTGATAACAAACGATGCTCACATAGAAGGGACAACAAAGAGTATTGTTCATAGAGTGCTAATATAGAACATCATCATATGCATGGTCATCAAAGTACCTTACACAATCTATCATAAATGAGGGGACAACAACCATGTTTCTTTTCAAGACTAGGAGTTAAAAGGTATTGATGGTGCATAGTTACAAGGGAATGAGAAAATAACAATGAAGTGAAACTAATAGAGTCATAACACAAAAGACAAAAAGACTCAACCTCAATAATTTGCACAATGTATGAAGACTATCATAAATCTATGTATGAAAAATTTGAAGGAGACAATGACTTTTACATAGAGGATAGCATCATCATTAAAGCAAGATGAAGGCATAATATTCAGGTCACTATTTCAACATCTTGACATGATTAATTTTTGAAAAAAAATTCATGAAAGGAGGGTTTACAATCATATGTTTTGATGCTCCTAAAGAGACAAAGGAATGAAAAGAGGTAGTGTTTCATGCAAATTTTCATAATATAGAGTGAACTGCAACCTACAGTGATGGAGTTCTCATAACACATGTAGGTGCATTTTGCCATTCAATGTAAACATTTTGGAGCATAAAAACCCAAAAGAGTAGATGCATAATCCATGACCTAATGGAGGTTCAAAGGGTTTTCAAAAAATAATGGAACCCATAATATCATAAGGAAGTCATGGGTTTTCAAACCCTAGTTGTTTTTGCACAATAAAGAAGAATGTACATAAAATAACACCCATACTCCATTGATTATATCTGTGACCTGGGGCTTTATTTTTTCCCTTTTTGCTTCAGCAAGTAGCCAAACCCACAAGGGTTTTACATGAAGAAGTGTTTGCATAAATACAAAAAAAACAAAAAGAACTTGGGGTTTTGAGAGGCCACGCCTTCCATGGTGGAAATGAACAGAAACTTTTTAGTTTCTTCTACAAAAAGCATCAAACATGAGAATGCACAAAAGATACCATGGCTTGGATTGCCATGTTTCATTTAGTACATAGAAATGAGAAAGTGCAAATATAATGTAAAAGTTGTGGCCATACCATCTTTAGAAAAGTAAAAAATGTAGAAATAAAGAGCCTTTCATCGTTTTGTTAAGGATCTAACAGCATCAAACCAAATGAAAAGAATATGTAGAGATAAAGAGTGGTTTCATTTCTTTTCTATTGCAAGTGAGCTAAATCTATAGAAGTTGAGCCTAGAAACACAATAAAAGATGCAAAAATTTAAGCATACCTCTTAGCTTCAACACAAGCCTGTAAAAGGTGCAATAAAAGCTTTAGAATCGACAAAGATTCTCCATGAAAATCTCAAAGGAAACCCTACCATGGTGGAGCCCAAGTCTTCACTCAGAGGAAAAATCAAAGTGAAAAATGAATGCGAAAAGAAAGGAGGTTGTTTCTTTTGTTTTAGGGTTTTCTCTTATTTCATTTGGTCAGCCTAGTATTTTTTTCACATTATTTAAAAATCTCATGCCTTAACTAATACCTTGGTGGTATTATTTACCTTGCATATATTTTACATGCCTAAGCCTTGAATATCTTAGCGTCTCTTTATGATTTTTGAAGAAAATCATATGGCTATGTGCCTTAAGTTTTTGTGATTTTTGTAGAAAATAAAATGCCAACACTTTAGAATATTTTATACTTGGAAAAATTTAATCAAAACCATATTTTCCTTGTATTATTTCAAAAAATCAAATCAAAACTAAGGTCATCCCCTCCTTTTTGTAAAAATGGAAGCTACAAACATTGTAAGACTTAATCAAAGCAATTTTTTTATAAATTGCTTAAGTAATTGTCATTAAATGTAGTAAATAAGAGAAAGTGCGGGATTTCTCATAGAAAATTTCTTTTTTTAGTTTGAGTCTCATTTGTGCAAAATAGAAAAAACAAGTGAACTGAGTTTCTATTTCTTTTTTTTAGTTAATTCTAACTTGTTTTTTTTAGTCCTTTTGGGTCGACCTACTTAGGAGGGAAATTTTTCATCTTTTCTCACTCAGTTTGAGTCAGTTTGGGCCCTATTTTTGAGGTGTTTTCCCTTTGCTCAAAAATGACATTAGAGTTTCTATTTTGGTGAGCAATTAACTCAGATTATTCCCTTCTCGTTCATGGAGACATATTGGAGATATATAAAGGAGAAAAACTTAGTTTTTCTCAGGGGAAGTTTAGATTATTGCTTCTTCCTCTCTTGATCACTTGCAGAGAGTTTTGTAAGCATTTTGTAACTCATATTTTCATGATATTATGATATAGAAGCTCCTTTCAGATCAATATAAGCAATAGTGCATTCCTCTTTCAAGGTTTTTGTCTCATTTTGTAGTGCATGATTTGATGTCTAATTGTGATTCTAAGTGTTGAATCCTTTTGCTTGTCTCATTATTGCAAGTGTGTGTGCAGAAGTTTCATGTAATACAGGTTGTAAGTTATGTTTAGTTTTAAGCCTTCATACAAATCACTTTTGTGTTGCATGTTTCACATGAGATTGTGAGAGTAAATGTTTTGAGAGTGGATTGTGAGTTGAATTAGTGAATAAGTTTAAAAGTTTTGGTGTATCACCCTTTAAGTTTTAGGATTTCCATTTCAAGATATCCTTTTATCCCTTTTCTCAGAAAAATCATTAGTTTTAGGTGATCTACCAAGGGAGCCAACCCTCTCTAGAGATTCATTCTCGTTATAAGCCACCCACAACTTTAGAATGTTTCCATGTTACACAGGATAGTTGAGTCTAACCCAACTAGGGTGCAATCCTCATTGATAACAATTTTTGGCATGCTTGGTGGGTCTGATTGGACTCTTTCAGTCCAATATTTGATCATTTATTGTTGATATTAGGTGTGTATATCAATAATATCTACCTTTGGAGGCAAAAATCTACGCACATATGATCAATCTGAGCTCAAATTTACTAGTTTCAATATGATCAAGTGCTGGTTTATTTCAAAAAATATGTTTTTTGTCTTGCTTTCCATCTTTTGAATGAATGAATATGCCTATGTTTCATGGAACTATGTCTTTTCATCCATCATATCATGAAAATTCTACTTATCAACCTCCTTATCAAACAAAACTAAATAAAGCTAAATAAGGGAAATAAAACACAGCCAAGGAAACTCACACAGTATGCAAATTGTGGTTTATTAAAAAAGACAAAAACAAAAAATAAAAAATAGAAAGCAAATAATAAAAGAGCAAAGGAAACTCACGCAGTATGCAAACTAAAATTTATTAAAAAAGAAAAAACAGAAAGAAAATAATAAAGGTAAGGTTCTATGGAAGGGGGCTTCCCAAAAAAAAATTGTGGCTACTGAGAATTTTTAGGAATATTTTAAAACTGGTAGTCCATGAATTTAATTTTGCAATTCACCTTAAAATTTTGAGCTACAAAATTTATGGAATGAACTGGAGTACTTTGATAAAAATTTATAAGCTATAGGGGCAATTTCTAGCCCCACGTCAATTTCACCCACTAAAATTTGTAGTCCTAAAAGGTAGGGGCTATTATTTTTCAGGAAAAGATTCCAATTAATCCTGTAGCATAACTTTTTTTTGCTTCATGGGACCACTTGCTCTATAAAAATAGATCCTAAAGGCCCTGTAATACCACTCCATTTTGCTTTGTTGTGCGAACAATGTTCTTCTCCTTTGTGTTGTGTTTTTCGTTAGTACTTTGACTTTGGTACTCGGTTACTATTTGATCATTGTCTATAAAGCGATGTGATTGAGATATTTTGATGTGATGGTAATTTATTTTGATGTATCATTATGGCATGCTTTAGATTAGCATAAGTGGATATTTGAATTAATGATGCTTATGTGTTTGATTATATTATTGATGTTAGATTCGTCAGTTAGTAATAATGTATTGGTGAAGGGGACGAGATTGCATCACTCGCTTGTGAGCGCCCCGCGATTCCGCGATTCCCTCTTCACGGTGTGATTTATATGATGCAAATATACATGTGCAATATACTTTTGTTCGCAGGTTGATAGGTACATGACATTGACTCCACCTGGTTTCACAGGTTTGAGCGTGTCCATTGCCCAACAACATTTGATTGGGAGATAGTAGCTAGGTTTCTCATGTCAAGTCATCACCTTAGTCATGAGTGTGTCGTTGATTTTAGTCGGGTTAAGTTGTTTTAATATTGTTCAACTGCCTTGATCTTATTGCAAGTTAGAAAAAGTTAAATAAATGACCTATGAAGTTAAGTTGTTGATTAAATGAATCTGGTTATAATGTGAAAAATGTTATTTAATTTATTAATTAATTTAATTTAATTAATAAAATAATTTAATCTTGGATTAGATTTATTTTATTGATTAATTAAATTAATTGTGTTGATTTGAATTAAGTTATTCATTTTGGAAATTAATAGATAATTTGAATTGAAATTAAGTTGGAAATTTTGAAAAAGGTTTAAATTTCATTTTTGAAAATTTGAAAATTCAAAAATTGAGAATAGAGATATTTTGAGATATTTTTTGTTTTAAAAAAAAATTGACTTTGGTGGTTGAATAGATATTTTTCATTTTTGGCTATTATGGAGATATTTTTGAGGATTATGGATTTTTCATGAGTTTTTTGGAGAGAGGATTTTTTCTAGTTTTGGTGTTTTTGGAATTGGGTTCTTGAAAAGGCCCAGTGGGATTTCTCAGAAGGAGCTTGGATTTGAGGAGAAGGCTTTGCACCATTTTGCCAATCTCTCAAACTTTTGGAACCGGATTTTCTACTTCATAAATTTGTTTCATTTTGAAGAGATTCATGTATTTAGTTGTGTTGCTTGTATAACCATGGGTTGGAAACTCAAATGATTTATGTTGGAAAATAAACCTATGTTCAAACTTGCTCAACTTTGAAACCTCTGTTTGAAAATATTGTTCTTCAAGAAAAATTTCAATATGGTTGTAGTTGTATATTTGAAATTATTTGCTCTTCTGGAATTATAATTTTGGTTAGAATCAAATATATTTATATATATATATATATATATTCATTTTATTTTGGGTTTTATTGTGCAATGGAAAAATAAAAAATTTAAAAAGGCCCTGTTAAGAACTTGGATTTTGAAATCCGTAGCACAAAAAAATTATTGTTGGGGGTTTCGGTTGGGGGTTGCTCTCCACAGCCGCCCCCCATAGGAGGCGACTGGGGAGAGCAGCGCCCTCCACAGCCACACACCCCTGTGGGAGTTCAGTTGTGGGAAGGTGCAGCCCCCAACCCCAAACAGCCGCGCCCAACAACGTATGGGGTTGGACTGTGTAAAACACAGTCCCCCCCCCCCCTACCTCCCGCCCACCAAAGACTTTGGCGTGCCTCCCGAAGAATTCACGTTTTCACTCTATCATTTTCATTTTTTTTATTTGATAAAAAATAATAATAATATATTTAATTATAATATTTAATATTATATTAATATAATATTAAATATTAATGCATATATATCATAAAATATATATATTAATATTATATATTATATTTATATAATTTTAAAATATTAAAAAATATATATAGTTGTGAATATATATACTTTAAAATATATATTTAAATATATATATATATATATATATATATTAAATTATCGATTTAAATAATGGCATGATTTAAGTGTAATTGGAGAAATGTTAAATTACTATTGAATAGTCAAATTATGAGATGATTAAAATAATATGTTTTATCAAATCAAATATTGGTTTTAAAAGTAATGTGTTTTAATCGAAGAATTATTTGATTTTCAAATGAATTATTTTTTGGAAAGAAGAAATAGATGATTTGGAAGTGGTGTGTTTTAAATCGAGTAAATGTTTATTTTAATAATATTTAGAGAAATTAAGGAGATAAACATGTGGTTTAAATTTCATCCTTGGTCTAAAAGAGATATTGTTAAATTAGTCTAATTGAGACAATAAACTATTGTATTTTATTAAAGGTAGTGGATTTATGTTGTTTGTAAAAGTAATCAAGGAATGGAATTGTTTATTAAAAATTAGTTTCCCCTTCTCAGTAATTAGAAAGGCAATGAATTATTTTGTTAGGGCAATCGTCTTTTGTACTCTGAAATGAATTTAAAGGGAAATGGATTTAGTATATCCAAAATTAGTTAATTCCCCTTTAAAATATATATTTAAATATATATATATATATATATATATATTAAATTATCGATTTAAATAATGGCATGATTTAAGTGTAATTGGAGAAATGTTAAATTACTATTGAATAGTCAAATTATGAGATGATTAAAATAATATGTTTTATCAAATCAAATATTGGTTTTAAAAGTAATGTGTTTTAATCGAAGAATTATTTGATTTTCAAATGAATTATTTTTTGGAAAGAAGAAATAGATGATTTGGAAGTGGTGTGTTTTAAATCGAGTAAATGTTTATTTTAATAATATTTAGAGAAATTAAGGAGATAAACATGTGGTTTAAATTTCATCCTTGGTCTAAAAGAGATATTGTTAAATTAGTCTAATTGAGACAATAAACTATTGTATTTTATTAAAGGTAGTGGATTTATGTTGTTTGTAAAAGTAATCAAGGAATGGAATTGTTTATTAAAAATTAGTTTCCCCTTCTCAGTAATTAGAAAGGCAATGAATTATTTTGTTAGGGCAATCGTCTTTTGTACTCTGAAATGAATTTAAAGGGAAATGGATTTAGTATATCCAAAATTAGTTAATTCCCCACAATTGCTTCATGATTATTTCCTCTAGGTTTTATTTGGGGAAATGGGTTAAGTGAAAGTTAGTAATATGTAAGTCCTTTAGAGGATCTTTAGAGAAGGGGGGGTTGTCGATTTGTTATGTCAACCTATTTTGAATCCCTTGGGTAGTGCATGGTGTCTAGTCAGTGTTTTACCCGGTTTCCTCGAACGAGGATGTTTGTGCCTCCTTGGGAAGGAGTGGATCATGTGAATTGTTGCCTCCAATGTCAGAGTGAGTTTCAGTATTTATTTCCTCCTAGAGTTGGAGCGAATGTTTTATCTGTTTCGTATGCACTTGGGCTCCCTTCGTATTTGGTTTGATTATGTGTTGTCAAGTAGAAGAGTGACTTCCGTTAGGGGCCAAAGCCGTGAGAGGTAAACTGGGTAACCTTCGGAGGTATTTTATTTGAGTGATAACCAAGCAATGTAATCCATGTCAATAATGTAATGATGTACTTGTGGTTGTATGGTTCATGTGATTGGTTGTATCAGTTTGAGTCAGCCTGTGTCTAGAGGTAGATGGTTTTGTCTAGGAATCCTTGTTACTATCTCCTAGCACGGGGGTGGGCCTTTGGGTTCCACTTGGTTGGGTGGTGTGCACCTTACTCCATTGGGCTTTCTTCTTGTTCGTGTTGACGAGATTTCTAGTTGGAGAGTTTGTGGGATCCAGTTATCTTTTATGTTTATTTTCATTTCAGTTGTTCTTGTAATTATTTACCCCTCATCTATTATTGAGGTGGAAGTTGTAAATTATAATAATGCTTTTGGATTTACCTCATTTGGGGAATGAGAGATGTAATCTCCGTAGTAGATTATTGTACTTTGGGATCTTATGGTATCTTTTACTTTTATGTTGTAAATTATCTTGTATGGAATGTATGTGTTCTTGATTTCTTAAGTAATTAAATGTTGTGGTTTTAATTCTTCAATGTTGTTCGTGGGTTATTAAGTAATCTCAGTCTCGTAACCTTAGAGGATGTTGCAATAATTAGTGAACTTGATATTAATTGTACTTAAAAAAATAAAATTAGCTCATTTGAGTAGTTAATTGCAACTTCCTCTAGGGTTATGTGGCGGGGCGTTACAGGCCCTCCATGGGACCGCACTCTAAAAGAGAAACTAATAAAATAAATTGATCATGCATTATCCATGCAGAGACATTGTTTAGCAATGACTATGCAACCATCATAATGGACTGATCAACTGTGTCTGCTTAGAAAAGAAATTTTACTTGCATTGGTTTGTCATAAATTAGCGGCACTTAATATTTATTAACTCCCTCCCTTATTTTTTTCCTCGTTCCACCATAACTCCATGCCTTCCAGCTATAATATAGTATTTATATAACATAATGTGATATATTTATTAAGATATTTAATTTGTATAAATATAATATTTTAGTTATACTAAAATATTATAATATTATTACGTCGAGAGGCGTATTACAATGGCATCAACGAGTATGTGTACATTTTTATTCTCCCCATTTAAATATGATGTCTACTAACCCATCGCAAAGTAAAGTATTTATTAATAGATTTATGCTTTTAAATCATATTCTAAAGCATTTTACATAATGCGGAAATTTCCTTGTTTTAGCTAAATGGAATTAATGATATGCACTCAAATAAAATTAATCAATATTTTTAATTAGGTATTTATTTTGATTTTAATCTTCTTTATATCATTGGATCACATTAGGATATTTTACAAGAGAAACCTATTGCAACTACAATAGATTTGATGAAACAATAAAATAAAAGAGATTTGATGGAACAAAAAAATCAAATAAAAGAGATTATTGTTTATGTGATTGCATGACTGATAAAGGAGTTGAAAATCGATTTGGTGGAGAAGAATATCCCCTCGCATGTAGATTTGGAATAGAGCTTTATAGGACCTAGTGTGGTTTGATTGATTTTGTTTAGAAGAGAATATGGAACAACGTTCAGAAGCTTTTGCTTTGCAACATCAAACTGGGTGTTTTTTTCATTTGCTTTTGTCAGAAATCTATTTTGTGTGGCCTCGCTTAATGGGGCTGGATTTTTGTGAGGGAGTATTTGTTACTGATAGAAGTACAAATTTGTTTGCGCCCGCTTTACCCAATTTAAAATATCTTCTAAATCAAATGTATGAACAACTTTGTCTCGTATGAACAATCTCACCTAGAATAGCTACCCCATGAGCACCACTTGATTTTGCCAACATTTGCAACATCTGACAATATTTCTCTTTTCTTTATGTTTTGATGGATGTCCATACCCTATTCTAAAGCTCCCATTTTCGCACAAACAGAGAGTATGTTGGTAAAGGTTGTGGAATTTGGCTTTACACCAATCAATTGTATTTTATTGAAAGTTTCTAGAGCCTTTTCACTAAACCCGTTTTGTGCATATCCCACAATCATGGCATTGCATGAAACCACATTTCTTTGAGGCATTTTGTCAAACAGTTTGCATGCCTTGTCAATGCTTCCACATTTTTGTGTAGATTTCTATCAAGGTAGTTGCAACTACATCTTCTGACAAAATTCTTCAACCCTTTATGCTTTGATGGATGTTTATGCCCTGTTCCAAAGCTCCCATTTTGGCACAGGAAAAGAGGATGGTAACAAAGGTTGTGGAATTTGGCTTTACACCTGCCAATTACATTTTCTTGAAAGTTTCTAGAGCTTTTGATGAAACGAAAAATAACAAATAAATAAATAAATAATAAAAATAAGTCAAATATTTGCATAAACTAAAAGAGCAAATAAATAATATATTTTATCCCAAACAGTAATCAAAGATTTGATCACAAAGATAAATCAATCAAAAAAGAAAATTAGAGAATGATAAATCTCAGTGTATTTTATATATATTAATATTTAATATATGTATGCTAGTATATATACTATTTATATTTACATGGAAGATGTTTCGTATATGAAGTGAATGACCTACTTTTGAAAATCAATAGTTGAAAATTGTAGAGAATGATGCAAGACTATTGAAATGATCTCAACCATCAAATTTTCTAAAATATTAAAAAATATAATATATAATTAAAGAAAAAACAATAGCATTCTTTGTAGTCTTAATTTAATAAGTTTTTTTTTAACTTATATTTTTAGATAAATAATAATAATAAGTTTGAATAGAAACAAATGTTGCATTTACTTTTTCCCTTTCGCTGCATTTATGTATTCTTTCTTAATTGTTAAATCAAAGTAAATTTAGTGCATAATAGTTTATGTAGGCCAACAATAGTCCTCTTAAACCCACAAAACACAATTATATTTTTTAATTTCTATTTATATTTTTGTATTGTAAGTAAATAATCAATATTTTTAATTATCTAAAAAAAAATTAATATATTTTTTCCAATTTTTAAATTAAAATAATTTATGAATAATTATATATTTTATTAAAAAATATTACAATAATATTATTGAAAAATATTAATTTAGATAAAAGTTTAATATATTTTAGTTTTTTGGTCAAATTTTTAATATCTCAATCTAAATAATATTATGAACGTACACATTTTTACTTTCAAATTCTTTGCATCAACTTTCACTTTATTCTTATTAATACACTCTTTATAGCATATGCTTTACATAGAAATTAAAAACTAATTTACTCACATCTACATGGTTTATAGGTGGTTGCTTAATAATTGTACTTCTTTTCTTTTTTAGATCAAGTGCACCTAAGATCCCACCCAAAAAATACTCTCTTATAGTTCCTTCTTCTAACACCTGATTTCATTTTTTCTATACCATTTATTTTCCAGATAAAACAATTGATACAATTTTGATGTAAGTGTTCTAACAATTTCTTTCCATGTTTAAGAACAAATAACTAAACAACAAAAAAAATCTTAATGCAGACTCTTTTCACTTGCCATGGTTTCAATGAGTGGTTTTTTGGGAATCCGTATGCAACAAGAACATTTTTTGTTGAGTTTTATTTCATTCTAAAATAGTAGTTTTTGGTGCAAAAATTGGCAGTCTCTTCCATCCATGGAAGGCATAGATGATCAGGACGGCGGTGCTACTGCTATCTTATCAAGTTACTAACTCTTTCTAGTACAGAAAGGGGGCATGGTATTGTGATCTTTATGCATGTAAATCTCACCTGAGAATCATAAGAACATAAATAAATTTTAGGCTTTTGCGCGTTATGATATTTTCAATGTTTTTTATAATTTTTATGGGCGTGTTCATTTTGCTAAAACTTCAACTTCTAATTCATAATCACTAGGGAGTCTCCTCAATCTCAAAAAAACAATTCTTACAGTGTTGAGGGAAAGTTGAAGCATAGCGTGAAGTGTATCGAAGAACTACTCAAGGTTTTGGTCACATGAAATGTTGTTTATAGAATCCTCTAGACTACTATAAGGAATCCCTTTAAACCCTAACTCTCACATCTGATGCAGCATTGTCGAGACCTCTGTCATATTTTCTCCTACACATAAATGTCAATACACAATCTATTTAACAGTTTGATGTAAATAAATTCTTAGAATTGAGTGTTGGAACAATGGAGATTCAAGCATTTTTATGCTTAAATCAACCAAGGGCTCATAGGAAACGAGAGAGAGATTAAAAAAGTGTAGATAAAAATTTCTTGGTGGACATTCTTTGTGTAGCTTTGTATAGTTTCAATTGTGTTTATTTTGTAGTTGATGGTGCCACATGCTTGTATGAAAAGAGTCTGCATTAAGAAGCTTTTTTTTGTTTAGTTATTTGTTCCTAAACATGGAAAAAAAAAATTATAACACTTACATAAAAAAAATTATCAATTGTTTTATCTACAAAGTATAAGGTATAGGAAAAAATGAACTATAGGAGAGTATTTTTTAGGTGGGATCTTAGGTGCACTTGATCCAAAAAAGAAAAGAACTACAATTATTAAGCAACCACCTATAAACCATGCAGATGTGAGTAAATTAGTTTTTAATTTCTATGTAAAGCATATACAATGAAGAGTGTATTAATAAGAATAAAGTGAAAGTTGATGCAAAGAATTTTGAAAGTAAAAATGTGTACGTTCATAATACTATTTAGATTAAAATATTAAAAATTTGACTAGAAAACTAAAATATATTAAATTATTATCTAAATTAATATTTTTCAATAATATTGAGTGTAATATTTTTTAATAAAATATGCATTATTCATAAATTATTTTAATTTAAAATTGGAAAAAATATAAGTATACGATATTTGGCTAAAAAATGAGAAAAAAAATGTGATTTCCAAGACACTATTTCAAGATGCCTCTTGCATAGGAATTGCCTCTTCAAACCCAAGAATATGATAGTTTAATAGCTTCAACATAACTCTTGAACGCTCAACTAAAAGTGAATTCTTACAAATAGTAATTGAGATAAGTACTGAGCCCTTTGTGTTGGAATCATGAAAGTCTGGTTGAAAATATTATTTTTGAGAGATTGAACTACGAAATGCTTTTTTATAAAATTACTCCTAGAACTAGTTGAGGGATATTATCTTAATATATATTATGAAAATACTTCACTATAGTTGCCACAACAATTAGCACTTATTTTATTTTGTATACATATATGATTGTTACAGATATGAAAATTTATACATCTAATCAAATTTATAATATAAGTGAGATTTTTTTAAATAATATGTTAATATTTTTTAAATAATTAAAAAAATATTGATTATTTACTTACTATATAACAATATAAATAGATATTAAAAATTATAAGTGTGTTTTGTGGATTTAAAAGGACTATTGTTGGCTTGCATAAACTATTATGCACTAAATTTACTTTGATTTAAGAGTTAGGAAAGAATACATATAGGCGATGAAAGGGGAAAAGTGAATGCAAACTAAAAATAAAAGTTAAACCTGCATTGAACCTCCATGCCTGCCACATTTGGATTTGGGTAAAACAAATTTCAAAAAACATACTAAGAAGTTTTCTCTCCCTCGTTTCCTATAGAAAACTTCTTAGTATGTTTTCTTACATATACTTCTCCATTAGCGTATCCATTGCACCCCTACTAATGCAAGTGCTAGTTTTTAATTAGTTGCATGATTCTCATTGCATGGTCAAAGCCTTTGGTGGTAGTTTAACCATGGTAATTTTTTGTGGGATTAAAGAGTATTTAGAAAACATGGGTTAAAGTTCTAGACACAGTAACCTGACCCTGCAATTAAGTTATGAGCTTAATTTAATCTTAGATTTAAAATGATTGCTTGTTATTTATTTTTTTAAATCGTTGAAATGAGTTATTCAAGTAGTTTTGTTAATAACTTATTAATAAGCTAGTTTTGAATCAATTAACAACTAAAATTTTATGTTCTTCAAATATAATATAATTTTTTTAAAGTGAACATGTGAAATATTTAAATGTAAAAAATTTTAAAATTATTTCTCTTAAACATAATGATTATAATATATTAATATCTACATTATATAGCTTTTACTAAAATCATATTAAATGTACTATGATTTTTGCTAGAATTAATAATATTTAAATGATTTAATTTTTAAAAATAATTGATTTTTTTTATTTTTTATTAAATTATTAAAGCATTGATTATATAAACATAGGATTTATATATCTTGTTATAATCTACTTTTATTAAAATTATATCTTTATATGATTTTTAGAAAAGAATTTTTAAGAAAATTTCAGCTTTTTTGTTTTTTTTGTGACAAATGTGTTGACCTCCAATAAGAGCTTGTGCTACCATTTATGCTTATACTCAAGGGTGGTAAGCTCCCAAATTAAAATAAGATGATAGTTATTAAAAATTAAATAAAAAACAATAATAATCGAGAGAGAAATTCTACACCAAATCTTAAAATAAATTTACACAAAGTTTTGAGCTTGGCCAAACTTTTCATTTTAAAGTTTGTCTCAAAACCCCCTCCATCAAGAGCAAAGAGACATAATAAATATAGAAAACAGTTTACTATAAGTAGAAATACTCCTTACCCGGGATTCTTCTTCAAATCCAACAAATGGCAAACTACAAACCTCCATAAAATCATATCGACTTTGTTTGATTTCATTCTACGAACATAAACCCAAATGTTTAGCAATGCCTTTACAGGAATGGCTTTACTTTGTGGGAATGCACCCAGGTCCAAGAAGATAAGTAGCAATGCTCCTTACCCAGGATTCTTCTTCAAATCCAACAAATGAAAAACTGCAAACCTCCATAAAAGCATATCAGCTTTGTTTGATTTCATTCTACGAACATAAACCCAATGTTTAGCAATGCCTTTACAGGAATGATTTTACTTTGTGGGAATGCACCCAAGTCCTAGGTCATGATTACACCTTATTTAGGTTTACTTAGGAACCACATAGGAGGTAGCTGGAGCTTTTCCACCTTTGGTGGACTTATCATGTTATTACTTTATCACTTCCACCTTTCATGGATATATCATGTGATTACCTCTCCAACTTTTGTGGGTGATCCACCATTTGTGGTGATTGTCACATTATCACTTTTCTACTTTAGGTGGAGTGATAGTTTTTCAGAGTTGTCTCATGTCATAAGATTACAACACTTTTTATAATCTTATGCCCTCCTATGTATTCACCTTGGCTATATAACTAAGGGGTCTCTCTCATTTGTAAAATCATCTCATATCAGTGAATCATATTGATGAGAATACAATTCATTCTTGTCATATTCATCTCTCTCTTTTGTGCTTTCCATTTGGTCTCAAGATCTTGGCAACCATAGCCAATTCTAACATGGTATCAGAGCCAAATTTGTGTCATTGGAGATTCTTTTTATGAAGAGAGATACATGATTTGGAGAGTCTCTTTTGTGCTTTCCATTTGGTCTCAAGATCTTGGCAACCATAGCCAATTCTAACATGGTATCAGAGCCAGGTTGGGTGTCATTGGAGAGTCTTTTTCTGAAGAGAGATACATGATTTGGGGAGGTTCTTTTTTTGGTTCTTTATTGTAGGTTCAAATCAGAACTTGCTAGTGCAAATCTAAGCTCACCATTGCATCTAGAATATTTGAGAAAGTCGATTTTTCCTTTTTTTTCATCCAAATCGGGCTTACGAGGCCAAATCTATGAGGGTTTGAAGCTGAGGAGTGGATGCCAAATTCAAAAGGTAGCTGCATTTTTGGAGCATTTTGGGTCAAATTTGACCTTGCTATCATGTCCAGAAGGGCCAAAAACCCTAAGATCGACTGTCAATTCATCCATTTTGGAGCAAGTTGTCCAGTGAGGCAAAAACAAATTTGCCCAGGGAGCCATACGACCCCCCAATTCATCATGATGACAGTGATGGTACAATTTACAATATATATATATATATTCCATCGAAAAAAAAATGATTTTTTTTTTTGAAAAATTTAAAAAAATTCATTGATTTTTCTAGAAAATTTTCATTTAAAAATCAAAAACAAAAAAAAAACAAAAGGAAAAGCGAAAAGTTTTATCTACAGACATAGGTATTGCATGTGATGGCATCAGTACCTTGTAGGTATGAATAGTACCCACAACAGATAGGGACAAGCCATGTGGCAGTTGTCCATTCATCCGTGGCCCCACCCTCTTTCCCATCGCCCGGTGGCTCAAATCTCAACCGGTCGCCGTTGCAATAAAAATCGGTCGACTATTCTTCAATCGGTCAATGAAATCAATATCTAGAAAATTCAAAAGAAATTTGGCGGTCACAAAGTAAAGCAGTGGCATAAAAAGGGAATATTATGTCAATAATCAGGCAAGCATTGGTTTGACATGCGATGTCTTACTAGACGTCAAATTTAAGGTCTTATTCGTTGAATATTCCTACAAGGGGCGAATATTCTCTTTTGACAGGTTGCAGGCTATCAATTTTAAGCACATGTTTTGCTGACAGTAGGAACACGTCAGAATTTTCTAAAAAAAAATTCCTCCCTCACCATTGGGCTTTTTGAATTTTCTGTTCGACTTTGAAGCTTCATATCTTGCTCATTTTGACTCCTTTTTTCAAGCAATTTTTTTTTATTTGGGCTAATTTTTTGTGCTCTTCACAGTGGTGCAATTAGTTTTTGGTTTTGGTTTTTTTTTTTTTTCTTGAAATTGCATATTCTCACATGTTTTTTTGCCTCGTCCTCATTTTGGGAACTTTGGGAGATCATATCTTGCTCCTACGATAACATTTTTAGGTGAATTTTTTTTTAAAGTGCATGATTTTTGTGTAATTTTCAGTGGTGTAATCAGATTTATCTCATCTACTATAAATTTTTCACTTTGAACTTGAGGCCTATTTTGGCAATCTACATGTACCAAGATCAAAGTCCAATTCACTAGTTTGGCAAGTGGAAACTATAAACACACTAAATATAAAGTTCCAAATCAGATAATGCTTGGGGGGGTTTCATGATTGAGTAATTGGGGGGGTAATCTTGAAATGGTTGGTTGCATTCTTTTTCTTGGTTTGTGTGCTTGTAATGGGGAAATCTCAAATTGAACTCCTAACTGCACATAATTATGCTACATGGAGAAAATTAGTATGGAACTATCTCATGAGAAAGGTCTAATAGGTCATCTAAAGGACACTATTCAACAATCTACTAATGCTAACAAATTGGCAAAATGGGAGATTGATCGTGAGAAAACACTTGGATACATTAGTCTCATTTGATTTACAATTTCATATTGAATCATGTAAAACACCTAAAGAAGCATGGGAGGATTTTGAAAATTTGTATGGTAAAATAGATAAGATTAGGGGATATCAAATTGATAATGATTTGATAAATCTTGATCCAAAAAAAATTGACCACATCCAAGACTATATCTCCAAAATCAAGCAATTAAGAACATAGATGAAAGAATGTAGTATTGAAAAAGAATATTTATAGTTGATTTTGAATGTGTTATCCAAGCTTGGTTCTAAGTATTCAGTGTTTTTTTTTGGCTTTCATACCCATCGACTTTCTATGGGAGCATCATATGTTGATCCTAAGTTTGATGACTTTACAAATCTTCTAATCTAAGAGGAAGCTAAGTTAATGAACATGGGTCTAATCAAGTCTTCCAAGTCACATGCATTGGTGGCTAGTGAGTCAAAGGTACAAAAATAATCAGGGAATCTTGATAAGAAGCAAAAGAAGAAAAATAAAAATCCAAATAAAGAATCAGAATCTTCACCTAAGAAGGAGAGGCCTTTTTGTGCATATTGCAAGAAGGATGGACATGAAGAACACTATTGTTATAAGAAGGATATTGATGAGTTGAAAAATCTTCTCAAAAGGAATCAGATTGATTTGCCTTCTAGAATGTCTGAGTCACCTCCTTCTTCAAAATAGTCTAAAAAGGAAAAAGGTCAAGCATCTACATCAGGAAATAAAGGTCAAGCTCTTTGTGCTTTTTCAAGTTCAGGATCAGGGAGATGGCTTCTAGATTTAGGTGCTTCTCATTATATGGCATCTTCACATTCTATATTCTCTTCATTTCAACCTTGTACTATGTCTCTTATCTTGATGGGAAACAATACATACATGAGTGTAATTGGGAAGGGATCTATTAGTTTTGGGGGCAACACTTTCTAGGATGTTTTGTGTGTTCCTCATTTGACAAACAATCTTCTTTCCATATATCATATTACACATGGTGGAGATGGGAGAACAGTGGAGTTCACACCCGATTCAGTCATCATTCGAGACTTGGAGACTAGAGAGATCATTGCTATTGGGGTGGTTGATCATTCAACTTGGTTGTATACCTTTGTAGATTTTTCTTCTGATGATGAAATTGTTCCTTCGAATATTGATCATATGAACCATGATTCATAGGAGACATTTGGTTTTTTGAACTTGGGAGTTCTCACATCAGATCCAGTTCTTGAGCCATGCATTTCATCTCCTCCACCTATTGTTGCAGTTGATGATGCTTGTGATTCCATAGTTTTTGTTCCTTGTGATTCAGTGCAATAGGATCTACATAGTCTTCCAGATATGGCTACTTTGGATGGCTTCTTAACAAGTATTTCAGACTTGTTTGTGGAGTCTCATATTACAGATTTGGGGAACATCTTTGATGATATTCATCTTCTCTTTGATGAAGATTATCCTTCTTCAATTGTTGCGAGGGAACACTCTGACCCTCTTTTTCATTCTCTACATGATCATTCCTTGCAGTTTGACATGACTGTGGATACTTTTGGACAATATTTGGAGGACACTTCTTTGTCTTCAGAGGAGATATCCTTTTCTTTGGATCATGTTCTACATTCATCTCTACTAGATGTTGGATTGTCCTCTTTAGCAGTGTGGCCTAGAACCCTTATTTGGAGTGTGTCAGCTTTCAACATCAACATGGAGACACTTGAGCATGCTTCAGAGACATCATCCATCATGCATATTCCTGACATCCTGCATACATCCATGGTTTTGTTTCTTCCTAAGGGGAGGAACGTTGTTCGACAAGATTGGATCATCTTCAGCATTCAATTTCGAGCCTCTACCATCATTATAGGAGACTCAACATTGAGGGGGGTGCCTTGTCTCTCTTCTACTTCTCTCTTATGGGGGGTATTTTTCCTCAAATGGGGTTTTTACCTTCTCATGCATCATTGAGATCATTTCATTCCTTGTATTTCATCTCTCTTTTGGGGAGGAGTTTTGTCCCACTGGGTTTTCTCCTTTTCTCCATTTGTGAGAGATTTCTTTGCATTTGTACATGGGTACCTAACATGGCCAGGTTTTCAAAACCCATCTTGCATTGTTTTCTTTTTTGTACATTCCCCCTAAGTTGAACTTAAGGGGGGGTGTTGGTATAATTAAATGTTTTGTACCTTTTCCTAGGTCATGATTACACCCTAGTTAAGTTTACTTAGGGACCACATAGGAGGTAGTTGGAGCTTTTCCACCTTTGGCGGACTTATCATTTTTTTACTTCATCACTTCCACATTTCGTGGACATGTCGTGTGATTACCTCTCAACCTTTTATTGGTGATCCACTATTTGTGGTGATTATCACATTATCACTTTTCCACTTTAGGTGGAGGGATAGTTTTTCACAGTTGTCTCATGTCATAAGATTATGACACTTGTCATAATATTATGCCCTCCTATGTACTCACCTTGGCTATATAACCAAGGGGTCTCTCTCATTTGTAAAATCATCTCATATCAATGAATCATATTGATGAGAATACAGTTCATTCTTGTCATATTCATCTCTCTCTTTTGTGCTTTCCATTTGGTCCCAAGATCTTGGCAAACATAGCTAATTCTAGCAGATGCTTGTTTTCAATTTATTAAGAATGAAATTATTATGATCATCCTTAAAAGGTTCTCTTGTTGAAATCATTTCTTGAATTAGTTCCCAAACACAGTTAGTCTCGTCTTTTAAAGAGCTACCAATTACATTAAGAGATAGTGGCATACAGTTACACTCTCGATCTGCATGCACGTGAATACAAGTAAATGAATAATTTGTACATGTTGAATATAGTTGAAGAGAGCAAGTAAACAAATAATAGGTGATGTATTGTGAGAAGGCTGCCTTTTTTTCTAGTTCTGCATCACGATCAATTAGAATGGAAATTTTCGAAAGGAACACTGATAGAAATGTGACAGAGCATACTCTAGCTACAACAACAGTAGGCAATACATGAATATTCTCAGCCCCATTGGGATGAAATATTTATCTCTTATGGTTACTAGAGTCTTGCATTGCTTCTCTTCAAACATTAGTATTTTTAGGTGTAGCTTAAATCACCAAATTTCATCCAATACCACCAGAGTGGGTTCTTTTATTAACTTTATTTATGATTGCAATCTATTATGTGCATCCCTTCATGCCCACCAACAATCTTTCTCCACATGGTCTTCAGGATAACTAAGAGGTCTGAATTTTTTGAAATGACAATGTATATTACTCTCTCCTTGAAGTACTCTACAAAGCATGGGAAAGCTTAGAAAGATTGATTTTCCTCTTTAGGAGTTACAAATACAATGTAAAACTGAAAGAGCTTAAATTCAATTTTGTGCTTGGTCAACAGCCAGTCACATTTTTTCACTACTCAGTGCTCAAATTATTGGGGATCAAGTTAATAACAACTCTATTTTTAAGCATAAATGAAAATTATTGATCTATGAAAAATCCAATTAAAACGAGATACTTACCAAGATTAACTATAATAATTTCATGTTTTCCAAGTAAACATTCATCAAAGCAACTATAAATCAATTTAAAGAAGTAAAAATTTCATTCAATTTTTTTATCAAACAGTTAGTCTAATGTAAAGCATATGCAATGAAGAGTGTATTAATAAGAATAAAGTGAAAGTTGATGCAAAAAAATTTGAAAGTAAAAGTGTGCACGTTCGTAATATTATTTAGATTAAAAAAATAAAAATTTGACCAGATAACTAAAATATATTAAATTATTATCTAAATTAATATTTTTCAATAATATTGAGTGTAATATTTTTTAATAAAATATACATTATTCATAAATTATTTTAATTTAAAAATTGGAAAAAATATATGTATGCGATATTTGGCTAAAAATGAGAAAAAAATACAATTTCTAAGACATTGTTTTAAGATGCCTCTTGCATAGGCATTGCCTCTTAAAACCAAATAATATGATATTTTTATAGCTTCAACATAACTCCTAAATGCTCAACTAAGAGTGAATTCTTACAAACAGTAATTGAGATAAGTACTAAGGCCTTTGTGTTGGACTCATGAAAGTCTAGTTGAAAATATTATTTTGAGAGATTGAACTACGAAATGCATTTTTATAAAATTACTCCTGGAAGTAGTTTAGGGATATTATATTAATAAATATTATGAAAATACTTCACCATAGTTGCTGCAAAAATTATCACTTATTTTATTTTGTATACACATATGATTGTTTACAGATATGGAATTTTTATTTTTATTTAAGCAAAAGTGGCTTAGCCACTGTAATATATTAATAGATATATAGATAAAATCTACAAAATCTTGGTTCAAAGGGCATACCGGAAAGAAAGAACCAAGAAGAAAACCTTCGGTTATAGCCCAAATCGTTACAAAAATTATGGCCTAAGGCCATTCAAAAGATTACAAAATTGTTCACGAAGTTTTACAAATTCACCCCATGTTGGGGACCCAAAACAAGTTTTGCAAAAAAGTAACTAGTTGCAGTACCACCAACCTAAATTTTTTCTTGACTGAAGTATTCAATACAAAATTTTATTAGGGAGGTATAATTGTCAACATGACCAGCCTCTGCAAAATGAACCAACTATTCCAAAATTGATTTCAGCAAAATGCAACAAATATCAGTTGGCAAAAGAAAAATTTCCCATACGCTTTGTGCAGTTTATTCCTCCATACGCTCTACGCACGATGAATTCTCATCTTGCGCTTCAACTTGTCCTACCTACACTTCAATTTGGCCATCATGAGGTGTATCTTTGGCAAAGAATTCATACCCAGAAAAAGGAACCATCTCCTTTTCTATTTGGTCCTCATTTTCTATAACGCCCTTGCAATTAAACCCTGGGTCTATAAGTGAGATTTTTTTAAATAATATGTTAATATTTTTTAGATAATTAAAAAAATATTGATTATTTAATTACTATACAACAATATAAATAAATATTAAAAACTATAAGTGTGTTTTGTGGATTTAAGAGGACTATTGTTGGCTTGCATAAACTATTATGTACTAAATTTACTTTGATTTAAGAGTTAAGAAAGAATACATATAAGCGACAGAAGGGAAAACTAAATGCAAGCTAAAAATAAAAATTGAACCTGCATTGAACCCCCATGCCTGCCACATTTGGAATTGGGTAAAACAAATTTCAGAAAACATACTAAGAAGTTTTCTCTCCCTTGTTTCCTAGAGAAAACTTCTTAGTATGTTTTCTTACATATACTTCTCTATCAGTGTACCCATTGCACCCCTACTGATGCAAGTGTTATTTTTAATTAGTTGCATGATTCTCACCGCATGGTCAAAGTATTTGGCTGTAGTTTAACCATGGTAAATGTTTGTGGGATTAAAGAGTATTTAGAAATCATGGGTTAAAGTTTTGGACACAATAAGGTGACTCTACAATTAATTTATGAGCTTAATTTAATCTTGGATTTAAAATGATTGCTTGTTGTTTTTTTTTTAAATCGTTGCAATGAGTTATTCAACTAGTTTTGTTAATTAGTTATTAATAAGCTAGTTTTGAACCAATTAAAAACTTAAATTTTATGCTCTTCAAATATTAAAAAAAAATCAAAGCGAACATGTGAAATATTTAACTTTAAAAAATTTAAAACTTATTTCTCTTAAACATAATGATTATAATATATTAATATCTACATTATATAGCTTTTACTAAAATCATATTAAATGTATTATGATTTTTGCTAGAATTAATAATATTTAAATGGTTTAATTTTTTAAAATAATTAATATTTATTATTATTATTAAATTATTAATATATATAAAGCATTGGTTATAATATAAACATTGATTATATATAACATGGGATTTATATCTCTTGTTATAATCTATTTTTATTAAAATTATATCTTTATATGATTTTTAGAAAAGAATTTTTAAGAAAAAATCATTTTTAAAGATTCCTAAAATTTCAGCTTTTTTGTTTTTCTTTGTGACATATGTGTTGATCTTCTATAGGAGCTTGTGCTACCATTTATGCTTATCCTCAAGGGTTGTAAGCTCCCAAATTAAAATAAGATGATAGTTATTAAAAATTGAATAAAAAACAGTAATAACCAAGAGACAAATACTACACCAAATCTTAAAATAAATTTATACAAAGTTTCAAGCTTGGCCAAACTTTTCATTTTAAATTTTGTCTCAAAACCTCTTCCATCAAGAACAAAGAGACATAATAAAGATAGAATCCAGTTTACTATAAGTAGCAATGCTCCTTACCTAGGATTCTTCTTCAAAACCAACAAATGGTGAACTGCAAACCTCCATAAAAGAATATCGATTTTGTTTGATTTCATTCTACGAACATAAACCCAAATGTTTAGCAATTCCTTTACAGGAATGGCTTTACTTTGTGGGAATGCACCCTATTCCAAGAATTACTGCTATTTTGTGTCATCCAGCACATCAATGCTTGTTTTCAATTTATTGAGAATGAAATTCTTGTGATCATCCTTAAAAGGTTCTCTTGTTGAAAGATTTTCCTGAGTTCATGCCCAAACACAATCGATCTCACCATACAAAGAGCTACCAATTACTTTAAGAGCTAGTAGCATACAATTATACTCCCGATCCACCTACACATGAATACAAGTAAATGAATAATTTGCACCTACCAAATACACTTGAAGAGAGCAAGTAAACAAAAATAGGTGAAGTATTTAATGCCCCGCCATGGAACCTAGAGAACAACACACAATGCAACTAAATAATTGAATAAAATTTTATTTTTTTTGTAAAACATTCAATAATCTTGTGACAAAGTAACATATACGCGAACGTTCTCAAGGTTCCACAACAACGCTACTAAAATAAACACTAGAAGAATAACACATCATAAAACCATATACAAGAAACATAAGAATATGTCATATCCTAATTACATGATCATAAAGAAGTTAAATTACAAGTTCAAGATACATCAAACGAGATTGTGACAAATCTCGATACATCCAAAATCTTAATACAATAAAGTCTCATATAAGCATCATGAGTGAATACAATATAGATGTTCAACATGTGCAACTGTCAATCTCATTCACGAGCACGCTCAACATCCAACTCCATGAACAAAGTGAATCTAGGAACCTGTCAAGAAAAATCTCATCTCGAGTTGCATCACCTACAAGGGGACCCAATGGAGGATAGAGCGCGTTCCTCCCAACCATGTGGTACTCGAAATTCCACCCTCTGTGCTAGGAGATAGTATTAGGTCCACAAGTCAAACATACGTACAAGAAGACATAAAATAACGTTACATGGTTGAAAACCACAAAATAATATAACGATATCAAAACCAAAAGATAATAGAAAAACTCCCAGAGACAACAACATGACCACAGGTGACTCTACACAAGAGACCACAAACATATACAAGGATAAGAGTGTCATCACATAGTTCTTTTAGGTTACCCTGGTGAATCTTCCTAGATTATTGGCCCTCATCCTGAGTTACCCTGGAAATATCTACCAATTCTCGGCCCCTAAACGAACTTATGCAGAATCAAAACACTTTTTGAGAGAAAAAAGTGAATGACCATGCCATTCCAGGCCATCTCAACCTACCCTTAATCGAAACAAGCATTAAGGTACAAGGTGAGGCAAAAAAATTATCTGAGTTGTTAAATTAATACTACCCAACCCCTAATACTTTAAGTCAAGTCATGCAAAGAACGATGATAAGTAAACATTAAAATCCCTTCGCAAATTTTAATCCTAGCCTTTGGAAGATTCTAACAAATAAAGCTCATAAACTAATAAGTTCAAACATAATAAAATAACAAATAGAATTTTGTTCAACGAATTATCCATCAAGCATCATGATCTAAATAATTGTTGATGATAATATTGTGACATAGTAAAATGGCTTATTTATTGTTTCTAACTTAAATTCCATTCAAATCTTTGTGATCTTATTGTTCAAAAGAAATATTATTAACGACATAAATAAAATGTCAATTTATTGTTTTAAGATAACAAGATAAATCAATATTCATTCTTACAAAAACTCTATACATATTTATTCCTTACATATAAAGACCAAACCATTATTCCAATGTAAATATTTAAAACTATAAATATATAATGAATCTACTAAAATCCATACTTACATTACAAAAAAATTACTTTGAACACTCTATACTTTAAAAGTATTAAATCTCAAACATATAAATAAATATACATACATAGATATATATATTTATATATTAACTGAAGATGAATAGTTATAATCGAATTCAAATTCTACATGATAAAGAATCGGTATGTTACACATGCAAAAAGGGTCGGTGCAGAAGTAAATAAACTATAGATCTATTTTAGCGCCAACACCAAGTTAAGCATTGCATGATTAATAATTCAAGTTCGACACTTTCTCCATGTTGGTGATTACATGAGCGATACACAAAAGTTGGAAAATCTTGCCCATGATTGGGCAAAGTAAAGGATCCAACATCAAAAGCAAACAAAAATCAGAGGAGAAAAGTGACTACTAGAATTCGATGAAAACAGATGATTACGCACACAGTCATACCATCACACTGACCAACATGACATTTAACTAGATTGCATGCAATTACATGCAAAATATATAACTGATATAGGCCATGATCAAATTGAATTCAAAACATAATATAATTCTTGCAGATTTAAAGTGTGTTAAAGCAAAAATTCAAACAAAACGTGAAGATACTCAAGCATGCATAAATGTGCTTGAACTTGGGAGGCAGAAAAAGAATCAATAGTTGATATCATGCATTGATGGATATGGCCCTACCATACTTAGTGTGCATTTTGACATGCAGATATTCAATCAAATTTGATTCGAAACTAGGGCATGTAAAGGCACATCATACTTGACAAAACTGAATGGAACAAGTCACCACAGCTAGTAGTTAAGGTAAAAGAATAGAGGAATTAAAATTGACAGCATCTCAAAACAAATACTCATGTTGAAATAACATACATCAAGAATGAATATTCATTGTTCATATTGATAAAAATTTGTAGCAAGCAACATACAAATGCACGAATAAGGAAATAATAGATCCTGGGTAAATGTCAAACGTCAAAGTGATACAACAAACACAACAATACCAATCATGCTTGCTCAAGACGGTGGGGAAACAACCTGGTAAAGGCTGCACATGGGCAAAAGGAAGAGAAGTTGAGTATTCTCTTTACCAGAAATAAAATTTCATATAGGAAGAAAAACTATCAAAATAGGGCAGTTGTATGATGTGGAGGGAGTTTCCTCTAGATTTGAAGATTCATACACATCACCCATACGGTAGAATGATTACATCATAAAAATGTTCTACAAAACTAAGATATTCATTCAATACACAAACCGATAAAGGATATTTAAGGAAAAAATTTGAAGAATTGCAAATACAATGCTAGGTTTCCATAGATTAACATTTCACAGAAATTTCTCTTCAATTTAATCAAAATTAGCTAATAACATTTTTCGTTTTCTATTGTTTGTGTAGGTTTCAAAACAAGCAATCTCATTCACATAGAAAATTCAAGTCCATAACCGAAACTCAAAAGATTTAATCCAAGAAAAATACAAAACAAGAAGAGAACCTGGAATAATCTCCCAGATTCCGACGAAGAATGGAATAGGGCACGAAAAATTAATTTTGGATACCTTATGTTGCCTGCAAAATCTTTTAATTCCATAATCTTCCAAACTTTTCAAAACCAAACACCCAGAGAAATTTGAAATCTTTTCCAAAACAATATTTTCGTTAAAACAACTTTTTAGCACAAACCAATTGTTGTACCAAAAATTACATAACCTCCCCTTTAATTAATTTTCAATTAAATTTCATTCACAAAACTTAACTGACAATCAACATGAAATCATAATTATACGGACAATTAAAACTAATTAATTGTACAAGTTAATAATCTTCTGACAATAAGTTCAAGTTTTCAAATATTTTCCAAAATCTATTGATAACAACTCTTTTAAAAATATATATTTTAAAAGAATTTGAGTTTGCACAATAATTCTGTAATTTACATTGAGATCCCGAAGGAAGTCAATTCGTTTATCCCTCCAAAAGGAAGGAGTAGAATAATGGTTATTCCTCAATCCTTCATGGCACAAAGATGGGAGCATCTCAGTAAAATCGGGTTGTTTATGAAATGGATGGGAAAAGATGCTCCCAAGGGTAGAATTCCATAATGGTTTTCAGCTTCCTTCGAGGGTCAGGCAAGCGCCAAACCGCTGGCAATAATTTTTTTCTCATAGAACGTTCTAATCAGAATGTTAAGAAGAAAATTTTCTTAGACGAACCAATCTTCTTCAAGGACTTTTGTATTTTCAAGATGGATTGGGAACCAAATTTTAACCCCACTCTCTTTAAACCTAAAAGCCTACCAAATTGGATCAAATTGGAGAATCTTCCTACAGAATATTGGAGTGTGGAGATTCTGGAGAAAATTGGATCTACCCTAGGAAAATTCATTGGGTTCGAGGAAGATTTCTTCTTAGGTGTCTTTGAATCGGTAAAAATACTAGTCAACATGGACACTAATCACAAATTCCTGGATAATTTGGAAATCCTCACTGCAAAAGGCAGTTGGCACCAGCAAATTGAATTATATATTAAGGGAGGCATATGTGTCCTAAGTAAGAGCTATATTGCAAGTTGCTCCATGGTAGCGGATAAGGCGATTGACTTGGAAATGGGAAGCGGAACCCCTAGACCTTTACTAGTCCCTGGTCGGGATATGGAAGATTCTCAAGTCCCAAAATCAGTAGAACCAGTAGTAGGGTCTGAGGGTGTTGATCTTTTGAATATAGGGGAGAGAAATGGAACTCCCACATGCCAATCTAATCCACAGGATGCTTCGGGCTCTCAAAATTATCCACCTCAATCTAGCATAAGGTCTCTCCCTCTTGGGATAATCAATCTCGAAGCTATTGCTGAGATAATAGGGCAAACAGAGGCTATATGTAAAGATATCACGAAATAGATTTTTGTGGTTAATCAAGGTGGGTTGTTGCAGGGGAAAGAGGAACAATCTTTTCAGCCTGAATAAATTATCCCTAGGGTAGGTATACTAGGAAGCTCTCTCCTTCATATAAGCCCTGAGGAAGAAAGCCTTGAAGTTGGTCTGGATGGGACTAATGATGTAGATGTTTTGGAAAATAACAGATTTGAAGTAGAATTAGAAGCAGTTAATTAGATGTTGGGAATTGACTCACCAAGACCCCTAGAGGATGAGAACTCTCTAAAATAAAAGATGGAGTTAATTCAGAAAATTATGGAATTAGATGCCTTGGAATGCCAAAATTTGGGCCTAGTAGAGGAGGGTTTGGATAAGGAACAATCCATGTTGCAGGAGAAGCTTGTCATCTTGCAAATTCCCTTGGACAAAGCAAAAGCAAATTGTGGGAAAGATTCCCATAAAAAATGAGAGGGCGGGATGTCCCTAGTAGAATTAAGGTCGAAGGATGGCAAAGTAGCAGGCCAAATCAAAATCACTTCTTTACTGGAAGCAGGGAAGGGTGGCCCCCTTCCCCAACAGCCATGATGCTAATATCTTGGAATGTTAGGGGCCTCAATGCCCCTAACAAAAAGCACCTAGTCAAGAAAAGGATTGGTTTGACTAGGTTTGAAATCGTTTTGTTACAAGAAACTAAACAATCTAAAGAGGGGTTCATGGCAGTTTTTAGGAGCTTTAAAATATGGAAGGTGGTAGCCATTCTAGCTACAGGAGCCTCGGGAGGTCTAGCAATCGGCTGGAATGCTGCTAGGGTAAGCTTTGAAGCTTCTAAAAGTGGGCAATCATGGATGAGTGGTAGGCTTAAGAGCCTGGACTCCAGCCTTTAGTTTCACATCATTAATGTTTATGGCCCTGTTGCTTGCACAAGAAAAAGAGCAATATGGGGCGAGTTGGAGACACATATGAGATCTGTCCAAGATAAACATATCATTGTGGGTGGGGACTTTAATTCCACCCTTCATCTTCAAGACAAAAAGGGTGGGATTTCCAAACCAGGGCAATCTCAGAGAAAATTTGAAGAGTGGGTTTTTAGAAACCATTTGATGGAGGTAGATCTAAAAAATGGTAACTTCACTTGGTCCAATAAGAGACTAGGTTTCAATAACATAGCAGAGAAATTGGATAGGTTCTTCTTCTATGGTGACCTAACAATATCTGACCATTATCCCATTCAGTTGAACCTCTTGGATGAAGCTAAACCCTTTGGATCCCCTTTCAAATTCAAAAATGTGGTTTAAAGATGAAAATTTCCTGGCACTGGTAGAAGCTTGGTGGAATGAAGAGAGGTTTGAAGGCTCAAAACTCTTATGCTTTATAGAAAAGCTTAAGCATGTCAAGAGGAGGATCTTGGAATGGAACAAGATGCATTTCAAAAATATATTTGAATCAAAAACCAAAACTGAGAAGGAGTTGGCTGCCCTGGATTCTCACATCATCAAGGAAGGCATGGATAACGATACACTCCTCAAGGAAAAAGAGTTGATGCAAGTATATGAGGATATATTGGCTAAATAGGAAACTTTTTGGAAGCAAAAATCCAAGGAGATTTGGATGGAAGGGGGAGATAAAAACACAAAATATTTCCATAACATTACCAGACAGAAGAGGTACTTGAATAGGATCAAAAAATTGGAGCTGGAGGATGGGTCCATCGTGGAAGATCCTCCCTGAATCAAGGAAAACATTGCCTCCTTTTTTCAGAATCTACTTAACAAAGAGGTGGGATCTAATCTGAGGGACCAAGAAGAGTTGTTGCCACAAATTCCTCTATTGGTTACTCAAGAATAGAATATTTTTCTCGCAAAGAAATTCTCCCAGGAAGAAGTGGATTTGGCCCTTAAACAAATGAATCCAAACAAGGCCCCAGGCCCGAATGGATTCCCAATTGCATTCTTCCAAAAATGCTGGCACATAGTGGGTAAGGAGCTAGTTGAGGCCCTCGAAGCAGCAAGAAACTTAGGGAGAATCCTTAGGGAGGTCAATAATACCTTTCTCACCATCATTCCCAAGAAAGAGCAACCGACAAAATTAGAAGACTACAGACCCATTTCTCTTTGCAACACCTCCTACAAGATTATGGCTAAAGTACTGGCAAACAAAATAAAAAAGGTCCTTCCAGTCATCATCTCAGAGGAACAGATAGGTTTTGTTCCGGGCAGATTGATCATTGATGGGGTGATTATCGCCCAAGAGGTCATCCACTCTATGCAATGTAATAAGGAGGCAGGGATGCTAGTGAAGCTAGATATCAGAAAGGCTTATGACAGAGTCAACTAGAGATTCTTATGTAAAACCCTACAAGCCTTTGGTTTTTGCAATCAATTCACACATTGGATCTTTGAATGTATCTCCATCCCTAGGATCTCGATGCTTGTTAACGGTACCCCAGAAGGCTTCTTCCATATTTCTCGAGGTTAAGGCAGGGGGATCCCCTTTCCCCTTTCCTTTACATCATCATGGTGGAGGCTCTAGGGAGATCCATCTCACATGCAGCTACCTTGGGTCATTTGAAGGGTGTTAGGGTCTCAAGAATCATCAGCATCTCTCATTAGAAATTTGTTGATGACACCATGCTCTTTGGGCAAGCTAAAAAGAAAGGAGCAAGGTAGATCAAATTAATCCTATCTACATATGCAGCTGCCTCAGGCGAGGAAGTGAATCAACACAAATCTGAGGTCTTCTTCATCAATTCCCACTCAAGGAATAAAGCTTTGATTCTAAATGAGTTAGGATTCAGGAAAGGCGCTCTTCCCTGTTCTTGTTTGGGGCTGCCTCTAGATAGAGAGCTAAGAAATACTAATTGTGGGACCCCCTTAAAGACAAAATGGATAAGCGTTTAAGTTCTTGGAGAGGGAAATGGTTTTCTTGGGCTGGCAGAATCATTCTTCTACGAACAGTGATTTCTTCTCTTCCCATCTACCTGCTATCCTTCCTAGCTCTCATAGTTGGGGCGAACAAAGTGTTTGTCCAAAAGATGAGAAGATTATTTTGGCAAGGTCTCTCAGAAAACCATAAAATGGCCCTCATCTCTTGGGAAAAGATATGCAAACCCAAAATCTGTGGAGGTGTGGGCTTAAGAAATATTTTGTGGCAAAACAGAGCCCTAGGAGCTAAACTAATTTGGAAAATGATCAGAACCCCCATCTTAAATGGGCAAGAATTCTCCAAGATAAGTACCTTGATCTTAGTGATAGCTTCGACATTGTTTGGATCAACAATCCCCCCAAAGGCTCCATAGTTTGGAATTTCATGTTGCAGTGCAAACCAGTTATATGTTGATTTCTTTCTTGGGATATCCACAACGAGGACAAAGCTCTTTTCTGGGGGGATTCTTGATGTGGCTTCCCCGGTATAGATTTTGTAACCGATATTAGAAGGACTAAATAATTCCTCAAAGCTCATTGGGGATCCAAGGTCAAGGATTATATCCAACCCCAAAAATGTGAGCTTTCCTTTAGCTGGAGTTGGAAGGATTTGAGCCCCCTCCCTTTACCTGCTCATGAGAAAGAGGTGTTGTCTCAGTTGTTGTCCCAAAGGTAGATCAACTTCAGAAAGGGTAAAGACAGACTTATTTGGCCAGCCTCCAAGAATGGTGAATATAACGTGAAAGATGGCTACCTATGGTTATCCAGGGATGTTGATCTAGATAAAATAGAGATCCCAATTAATCTTTGTTGGGATAAGGAGTGTGTTCCAAGAACTGGTACCTTTGCCTGGGAGGCTCTCCAAAGGAAGATACTGATGGTTGAGAAATTTAGTAGATTGGGGTTTGAGGGCCCATCCAAGTGTGTCCTCTACAAACAGGATGAAGAATCAGTAGACCACATCTTCATTGGTTGTCACTTTGCCCAAGAGTGTTGGCGGTGGTTGTGTGCTAAATTGGGTTGGAGAATAGCGTTGCCCAATGATATTGTGAGCCTCTTCCAAAGCTAGCCAAGGAAAATCAGCATAGGATCTCTTAAGTGCCTTTGGAAGATATCCCCTTCTATGATGATCTAGGAAATCTGGAAAGAGAGAAACCATAGGATTTTTGACGGAAAATAAATGTAGGTGGCTTCCCTTCAAAACAAGATTGAGGTGGCAATAGTGGAAATGGTCAACCAGAGAACCTCTTTTTCTTCACAAAAGTTAGTTGTCTTCACTACATGGGATGGTAAGATGAAATTCTCTTGGAGTGGCATTAGAGTCCTTGCTTTAATAGGGGTTGGTTCTAGAGAGTCGAATCCCTTGAGGGATCAAGCATCATGGTGCCCTCCTAAGCCTGGTTGGGCTAAGTTGAACTTTGATGGGGTGGCAAGGGGCAACCCAGGCCCATCAGGAGCTAGTGGAATTATTTAGAATTGGGAAGGCATTGTGATTGGGTGTAGATCCCAACCATTAACATTGTAGAGTTCAATGCTCTGGTTATCGGCCTCCTACTTTGCAAGGAATTGAATTTGAAAAGGATCAAAGTGGAAGGGGATTCAGCATTAGTGATCAACGCAGTCAAACTCTGCAAGACTCCTAATTGGAGATTGAATGGAATTCTTGGGAGAGTTGTGGATATCCTCAAAGAGTTCAAAGAATTCATTATCAATCATATATATAGGCAAGACAACCAGGATGCAGTCAAGCTAGCTAACATGGCGGTAGATGGCTAGGAAATCAAAGAGTCTCACTAGGTTTCTCTTATGCATAGCAGGGGACCATCTCAGTTCACTTAAAAAATTCAACCCATTTCATATTCAAAGGCTTGTTGGCTAGCTCCAGTAGGATGAAGTGCCTTGGGTGATCAATGTTGTTGGCCCATTCTCTACAGCACCCAGTGCTAGTATTTTTCCCCATGGGGACTGCAATTATGTGGATCATAGCCTCTTAACCTTTAAAGCTAAACGACAGAAGTGAGTTGGGTTAAGGGTTGAGGATTGATCCCAATGCCTTTTCGATCCCTACTTGGCTCAGCTGCATTTTGCATACAATAACTCCACACATATTTTTTCCATACAATGGCATATGCAGTAATTTTTAATAAGTCGGGGTCTTTGGAGTCTATATGGTGATTAATTATGCTTAGCTACTGATGGTCACTATGGTCATTATGTCTATAAAAGCCTTAAAAATGGTAATATTTCTCTGAACCTCAATGGGCCTCGGTGGTTCTTCACAATTCTTGGCCTCCACTCTACAAATGTAACCATCTTACTTAATGATAGACTGTTTTGGCTCTGCCTATTACTTAGCAAAAAAAAAAAAATCTATTTTAACAATTTTAATTTAATCAAAAAATTTAAACATTAAATCAAACCTTTATAGAAAAATAATTAACTTTAATTATAAAGTAATCTAGCATAATCATTTAATCTAACATAATAATTAAATCATAATAGAATCAAATACTTATTAATCAAATCATTTAACTATTTAAACAAATCAATTTCTAACATGACAGAATGGCTGGAAAATATAAACGGGTAACAAATGGGTACTCCTTCTATCAAGAACAATGGCTTAGGATAGAGGACCTAACACTATCTCTGACTCAAAAAAATTTCCATTGGGTCATGGCACGCTCAGACCTGACAAAGTAGGTGGAGTCAATGATTATACCTGCAACCAACATAAAACAACACTGTCAAACATATCAACATATATCGACAAACACATTGTGAAGGAGAGTCACAACGTAGTAGGGTAATCATGAGTGAGTAATGCTACATTGTCTCCTGTACCAAGACTAGCATTCATAATTATATCATAAACATCAATTACATCATGATAAATTCATTAAAACTTAGAACAGCATAAACCATAACACCATGTGTCTATCATAATATCAACACACGAACATAACTAGATGATTACAATGTCAAATGTATCATCAATAGAGTATAACAACTAACATAACATCAATTTTATAACTGAAATAATGTAATATAGCATCCAAAGCAACTAAACAACTAATAAATGGTCATAAGCAAACTAAAACAAATAGTATTAGCTAGAGGGACACTACATCCTCCCCCCTAAGATAAGGCTTACTCTTGGAAGCCCAAAAACAAATAAGGATAAAGCTTCCTCATGTGTGTCGCATCCTCCTAAGTATTTGATGCCTTTTCATAGGATCCCACTAGACCCTCACCTGATCAACGTCTCGACCCTTGAGGGCGAGCCTCCTGCGCTGAAGAACGCCCACAGGCTCCAAAGCCAACTAGTTGTCCTCTACCTGTAATACATTCCAATCAAGCACATGTGAAATATCAAGATGATAAGGCCTAAGAACATATACATGGAACACATCATGAATGTGTGAGAAAATGAGTGGTAAAGCAAGATGGTACGCTATAGGACCAATCATTTCCAAAATCTCAAACAGTCCAGCAATATGAAGCGCAAGGTTAGAGCCTTTTCCATAACAGATAGGACTCTTCCGCGGACTCACTCGAAGAAATACCCTATCACCAACTAAAAATTGATGATTCGCTCTATGAGCCTCGACATACTTCTTTTGTTTGTCCTACATCACCACCAAGTGCTCTCTGATACACTCAACCTATTGCTCCATATCCAGAAGCATCTCAAGTCCAAAAATAATTCTATCCTCAAGTCGATCCCAACTCAATGGAGTCTAGAAAGGACGTCCATACAATGTCTAAAAAGGAGGCATGCCTATGTAACTATGATACCCATTATTATAGGAAAACTTCACCAAGTAGAGATAGTCTTCCCAACGCATCTTCTGATCCATAACATACATCCTAAGCATATCCTAAAGAATCTGATTGACTCTCTCGGTCTATCCATCGGTCTCAAGGTGATAAGTTGAACTGAAGTTGAATTGAGTACTTAAGGCATGCTGCAAAGATGTCCATAACACTAATGTAAACACAAGATCTCTATCTAAAATGATTCTACGAGGAATTTCGTGCAAACAAACAATATCCTCCATGAAGATCTTTTCCACGGATGAGGCATTAGAGGATGAATGAATCAAAGATAAATGTGCTACCTTAGTCAACCAGTCAATAATAACCATGATAGCATCATGTCGATGAGATGACATAGGCAACCCAACAATGAAGTCTATTGATATGATGTCCCACTTCCATTCAAGAACAAGATGTGGCTACAACAGTCCTACAAGATGTTGGTGCTCGGCCTTAACTCTTTAACACTCAAGACATCTCGAAACAAAATCAGTGATGTCACGCTTCATCCTAGGCCAAAAGTATAACTGTTGACGATCCGTATGCATCTTCTCGACACTAGGATGAGTTGAATAAGGTGCTTAATGGGCCTCTAACATAATTAAAGTATGAAGACCATCAGCAAGTGGCACATAGATATGACCCAAATGTTGCAACAAACCATCTGACTTGAGATTATATCCTGTGAATCTACCGTCCAAGGGTCTATCTGATCCCAACTTTGTCTTCACCTCCTAATATAGTTTTTCTATGGGAAGTGATGCTAAGATTTGACTCCTCAAATCAACTCCAAGAGTCACGACAATTTAAGCTCATGCCTTTGTCGACTAAGAGCATCAGCCACTACGTTCTCCTTCCCCTGGATAAATTTCACCTCAAAATCATACTCGTATAAGAACTCCATCCATCATCTTTGCCTAGCATTCAGATTAGGCTACATGAAAATGTAATGCAAACTACAGTGATCATTGTGAAGCTCAAAATGATGACCCAACAAGAAATGCCTCAATCGAACCAGAGCATGAACAACTGCAGCTAACTCCAAATCATGAGTAGGATATTTCAGTTCATGATCCTTGAGTTTGCGAGACTCATAAGCAATCACATGGCCTTCCTGCATCAAAACGACTCCTAATCCCTCCAAAGGTGCATCAGTGCAAACAAAAAAATCCTTAGTAGGATCAAGAATGGCTAAGATAGGCGCACTCATCAACTTTTCCTTTAGTGTATGAAAAGTTGGTTGACATTGATCTGACCAAATGAATTTCTTCCCTTTCCTCTGAAGAGAAGTAATAGGATGAGAAATCCTAGAAAGCCCTTGAACAAACCATATGTAATACCTGGAAAGACCCATAAAACTACAAACTTCAGGTACATTGGTAGGAACAAGCCAATCAATGATGGATTGGATCTTTGAAGGATCCACTGCAATACCCTCTCTAGAGATAACATGACCAAGGTATTTCACCTCAATCTAGAAGAACTCACACTTCAAAAAATTTGCAAACAGTTGATTCTCTCTCAAGCACTACAATACCTGTCTCATGTGCTCCTCGTGTGCCTTCATATCTCTTGAATAGATAAAAATATCATCGAGAAACACAAGAACAAATTGATCAAGGTATGTGTGAAAGACACCATTCATCAAACTCATGAAAATGGATGGTGCGTTTGTTAACCCTAATGGTACCACTGCGAACTCATAGTGCTCATAACAAGTTTGAAATGTCATTTTATGAATATCTGCTTTTGAAATGCACAACTGATGGTAACCTAATTTCAAATCGATCTTGTAAAACACATTAGCTCCCTTGATCTAATCAAAGAGATCATCGATTCTAGGCAAAGGATATCGATTCTTAACCGTCACTTTGTTCAATTGATGATAATTGATGCATAGCCTGAGAGATTTTTCCTTCTTCTTCATGAAGATGATAGGTGCTCCCCAAGGGGAAACACTCAGATGAATAAAACCCTTAGCCAAAAGCTCCTCCAGCTGTAGATGAAGCTCTTCTAGTTCCTATGTGGTGATTTTGTATGGAGCCCGAGATATAGGCTCTACTCTAGGAGCTAGGTCGATTATGAAATCTATGTCACATTTCAGTGGCATACCAGGAATATCACTGGGAAAACATCTACGAATTCCCCAAGGATAGGGTAATCATCAAGAGATACATCTCAACTCTTCCCTACCTCCAAGCTATTATTTTTTTCTGCAAATAGTTGACAACCCTATCGCATACATCTCCTTAATTGCATAGCAGATATAATCCGCAAGGAGATGAGTCTCTACACATCGATTATTTCAACTTCGGCTCTAGAATCATCTAAGGAATGTATTGTATTCTATCGAAAATCAATCACTACACTGTGGAATTCCAATTAGTCCATACCCAACACAATGTCGTATGATCCAAGAGGTGTAACTCGAAGATCTACTTAGGTAGATAGTGATCCAATCCTAAGTCCACAATTGTGAATAAGAGATTCTACTGCTACCTTCACCCTAGAGGCCAATTCCACCTACCACCTAACACCTTTCTTTACTACCATGAGTCCACATCGCTCAATAATAGATGGAGAAATAAATGAATCAAACGATCTGGAATCAAAAAGGATAAAAACACTAATACCCTGTAACTGACCTAAAGCCTCAACCACAATATTCTGATGATCTACCTAACGATTATCCACCATAGCAAAAACTCTATGAGAATGACCTACATCTCCAACTGTTGGCTTTGAAGCTATGAGTTGATGACCAAACCCTGATGTACCTCTCATCGGACACTGCCTCACAATATGACCTTGCTGACCACATGAGAAACATCCAGTACCCCTACCAAAACCTCTACCTCTTGAAGGTGCATTGAATTGTTGGAAACTAGCTCTGCTAATCATAGATCGTGCACTTTATGTTGGTTGATCCTAACTATTGCGCTTATTATGCCACCAGTTACGGTTCTTCCCAGAATGTGAACCATTACCTAATTGAAATTGAGAGCTCTTATTCTTTTGAGGGTAATGCTATTGTTGCTACTACTAACCACCCTTAGTAGGTGCTTGTTGGTTCTGAGAGGAACCTCATGTCTGAGTTGAACCACCACACGGACCAAAACCTACAGTAGGTGCACTACCTATCTGAACACTTGTATGTCCACCCAAAGCCATAGATAGATTCTCCTCCATAATTTGTGCCTTCTCCATGGCTACCTACATCATCTTCAACTCGAAGACTCAGAATCCTTTTCTGATATGAGTGTTCAAGCATCTAATGAAATGTTGTACCAATGTAGCCTCATCATCCACAATCCCTGAATATTGTTTGAGCTCATAGAATCTACGCTCAAACTACTCAACTAACATAGCCATTTGATGTAGATCATGGAACTCATTTGCATGACATTGTCTCCAATGCTCTGATAGGAAAAGTGCTTTGAAATGCTCCAAGAACATATCCCATGATACTGAACCAATCTCCAAGTGAATCTTATACTCCTCCAATCGCCACCATGTAGATTAAAAGCCTCTAAGATGCATAATGGCACATCTAGCTTTGGTGTTTCTACCATAAGGATGCATAGAAAAAAACCATCTGAAGTCTAATAGCCAAGTTTTCACTTCTAGACCACCACTAGTACCGTCAAATGTAGGAGGGTGTGCCCTCAAAAAATCTCTCATATGCCCTACAACAACGGCATCCTTCTCCATAGTCTCAACAACTCTCCTAGGTGATTTGTTTCGTTCTCTATCCACTTCTTATTCAGCCCACTGTCTAGGACCAAGGCGAGCAATAACTTGCTCAATTAAAGGATGCAATAGAGCTCCCTCTAAACTCAGTTGAATCAGATTGTGTTCATCATTCACATTCTCACTCTCATGAGAACTCTAAGGAAGAGTATCCTGGCGATTGGCTACACGGCCACCACCTCAGCCTCATCCACAACCCCTACCATGATTTATAGGCATAATCATACACAAAACCAAAGATGAGTCTTAGCTTCAAGACACAAAAGACAACAAAAAAAAAAACACACTATAGAGTCTAACATTTAGGACAACCTAGTGGGCTCACAAGAACCAGAGTACCCAGTGTTAGAACTGCACTCTGATACCAAGTTGTAATGCCTCGCCATGGAACCTAGAGAACAACACATAATGCAACTAAATAACCGAATAAATTTTAATTTAAAAAAAAAACATTCAATAACCCATGTGACAAAGTAACATATACACAAACATTCTCAGGGTTCCACAAAAATTCTATTAAAACAAACACTAAAAGAATAACACATCATAAAACCATATACAAGAAACATAAGAATATGTCAAATCCCGATTACATGATCATAAATAGGTTTAATTACAAGTTCAAGATACATCAAATGAGATTGTGACAAATCTTGATACATCCAAAATATTAATACAATAAATTCTCATATAAGCATCATGAGTGAATACAATAGAGATGTTGAGCAAGTACAACTTTCAATCTCATTCACGAGCAGGCTAAGCATCTAACTCCATGAACAAAGTGAATCTAGGAACTTGTCAAGAAAAATCTTGTCTTGAGCTACATCACCTACAAGCACTGATACATTTTGACTCAAATTCCGATGAAAGGTCATCAGAATTTGAGTCAAAATGTATCAGTGAAGGGGACCCAATGGAGGATAGAGCACGTTCCTCCCAACATATGGTACTTGAAATTCCACCCCCATGCTAGGAGATAGTATCAGGTCCACAAATCAAATAGATATACAAGAAGAAAAAACATAACGTTACATGGTTGACAACCACAAATAATATAACGATATCAAAACCAAAGGATAACAAACAAACTCCCAGAGACAACAACATGACCATAGGTGACTCTACACAAGAGACCACAAACATGTACAAGGATAAGAGTGTCATCACATAGTTGTTTTAGGTTACCCTGGTGAATCTTCCTAGATTATTGGTCCTTGTCCTAAGTTACATTGGCAATCTCTACTAATTCTCGGCCCCTAAACGAACTTATGCAGAATCAAAACACTTTTTGAGAGGACAAAGTGAGCGACCATGCCATTCCAGGCCATCTCAACCTACCCTTAATCTAAACAAGCATTAAGGTACAAGGCGAGGCAAAAAAAATATCTAAGTTGTTAAATGAATACTACCCAACCCCTAATACTTTAAGTTTAAAGTTTTTACTAGATTTTTTACTTTCGATAGGTTACCCCGGTAACCTCTTTAGGTTTTTGGCTCCTAACAAAAGCCACTCTTCCTATATACAAAAATTCACTAACTAACAACAACAAGGATAGCCATCATGCACGAAAACTAAACCACAAATATACCTTTCATAACATGACGATATCGTATAACATTTAAAATATCTCAATTAGATAATACATCATGCATGGCTAATTCCAAAGTCAAGTCATGCAAAGAATGATGATAAGCAAACATTAAACTCCCTTTAAAGAAAATTTTGATCCTAACCTCTGGAAGATTCTAACAAATAAATCTCATAAACTAATGATTTCAAACATAATAAAATAATAAATAGAATTTTGTTCAACGAATTATCTATCAACCATCATGATCTAAAAATTCGTTAACAATAATATTGTGACATAGTAAAATGGATTATTTATAGTTTTCTAACTTAAATGCCATTCAAATCATTGTGATCTTATTGTTCAAAAGAAATATTACTAACGACATAAATAAAATGTCAATTTATTATTTTAAGATAACAAGATAAATCAATATTCATTCTTACAAAAATTCTATACATGTTTATTCCTTACATATAAAGACCAAACCATTATTACAATGTAAATATTAAAAACTATAAATATATAACGAATCTACTAAAATCCATACTTACATTACAAAAAAAATCACTTTGAACACTCTATACTTTAAAATAAATATACATACATACATATATATATATGTATACTTATATATATATAGATAGATAGATAGATAGATAGATATAGATATATTTATATATATATATATATATATATGTATATATATATATATATATATATATATATATATATATATATTAACTAAAGAGGATTAGTTATAAACGAATTCAGATTCTACATGATAAAGAATCAGTATGTTACACATGCAAAAAGGGTCGGTGCAGAAGTAAATAAATTGTAGATCTATTTCAGTGCCAACACCAAGTTAAGCATCACATGATTAATAATTCAAGTTCAAAACTTACTCCATGTTGGTGATTACATGAGCGATACACATAAGTTAGAAAATTTTTCCCACAATGGGTAAAGTAAAGGATCCAACATCAAAAGCAAACAGCAATCAGAGGAGAAAAGTGATTGCCAGAATTCAATGAAAATAGATGATTATGCACACAGTCGCACCATCACACTTACTAGCACGAAATTTAACTAGATTGCATGCAATTACATGTGAAATATATAACCAATCAAAGCCATGATCAAATCGAATTCAAAATAGAATACAATTCTTGTGGATTTAAAGTGTGCTAAAGCAAAAATTCAAACAAAACGTGAAGATACTCAAGTATGCATAAATGTGCTTGAACTTGGGGGAAAAAAAGAATCAATAGTTTATATCATGCATTGAAGGATATGGCCCTACCATACTTAGTGTACACTTTGAAAAGAAAAATATTCAATCAAATTTGATTCGAAACCAAGGCATGTAAAGGCACATCATACTTGACAAAACTGAATGGAACAAGCTACCACAACCAATAGTTAAGGTAAAAGAATAGAGGAATTAAAATTGATGGTCTGAAAACAAATATTCAAGCTGAAACAACATACATTAAGAATGAACATTCTATGTTCATGCTGATAAAAATTTGTAGCAAGCAACATAAAAATGCACGAATAAGGAAATAATAGATCAAGTAAATGTCAAACGTTAAAGTGATACAGCAAACACAACGATACCAATCTTGCTTGCTCAAGATGGTGAGGAAACGGCCTGGTAAAGGTTGCACATGGGCCAAAAGGAAGAGAAGTTGAGTATTCTCTTTACCAAAAATAAAATTTCATATAGGAATAAAAACTACCAAAACAGGGCAACGGTATGATGTGGAGGGAGTTTCCTTTAGACGTGAAGATTCATACACATCACCCATATGGTAGAATGATTACATCATACAAACGTTCTACAAAACTGAGATAGTTTTTCAATACACGGACCGATAAAGGAGATTTAAGGAATATTTTTGAAGAATTGGAAATACAATGCTAGGTTTCCATAGATTAACATTTCACATAAATTTCTCTTCAATTTAATCAAAATTAGCTAATAACATTTTCTTTTTCTATTGTTTGTGCAGGTTTCAAAATGAGAAATCTCATTCACGTAGAAAATTCAAGTCCATAACCAAAATTCAGAAGATTTAATTCAAGAAAAATACAAAATAAGAAGAGAACCTGGAATAATCTCTCGGATTCTGACGAAGAATGGAATAAGGCACGAAATTGATTTTGGATACCTTTCGTCGCTTGCAAAAGCCTTTGAATCCAAAATCTTCCAAAATTTTCAAAACCAAACACCTGGAGAAAGTCGAAATCTTTTCCAAAATAATATTGTCGTGAAAACAACTTTTTAGCACAAACCAATTGTCGTACCCAAAATTGCATAACCTCCCCTTTAATTAATTTTCAATTAAATTTCATTCACAAAACTTAACTAGCAGTCAGCATGCAATCATAACTAAATGGATAGTTAAAACTACTTAATTGTACAAGTTAACAATCTTCTGATAATAAGTTCAAGTTTTCAGATATTTTGCAAAATCTATTGAAAACAACTCTTTTAAAAATATATATTTTAAAAGCATTTGAGTTTGCACAATAATTCAGCAATTTACATTAAGTCAATATTCTATTTTAACAATTTTAATTCAATCAAATCTTTTTAAACATTAAATCAAACCTTTATAGAAAAATAATAAACTTTAATTATAAATTAATCTAATATAATCATTTAATCTAACATAACAATTAAATCATAATAGAATCAAATACTTATTAATCAAATCATTTAACTATTTAAACAAATCAATTTCTAACATGATCAAACTACAAACGACGTGATGGAACAGATGGAAAACATAAACGGGTACTCGTTCTATCAAGAACGATGGCTTAAGATAGAGGAGCTGACGCTATCTTTGAATCAACAAGTTTTCCATTGGGTCATGGCACACTCAGACCTGACGAAGTAGGTGGAGTCAATGCATGTACATGTAATCTGCATAAAACAAGACTGTCAAACATATCGACAAACACACCATCAAGGAGAGTCGCAGCGTAGCAGGGTACTCATGAGTGAGTAATGCTACATTATCTCCTTCACCAAGACTGGCATGCATCATTATATCATAAATATTAATTACATCATGATAAACTCATTAAAAATCAAAATAGCATAAACCATAACACGCACGTGTCTATCATAATGTCAGCACACGAACATAACCAGATGATCACAATGTCAAATATATCATTAGCAGAGTATAACAACTAACATAACATCAATGTCATAACTGAAATAATGTAATATATCATCCAAAGTAGCTAAATGATTAACAAACAGTCATAAGCAAACTGAAACAAATAGTATCAACTGGAGTGACACTACAAAGTATCGTGAGGAGGCTACCTTTTTTACAGTTATGCATCATGATCAATTGGAATGGAAGGTTTTTCAAAGGCACAATGACAAAAAAGTGACAAAGCATACTCCAACTGCAACAACAATAGGCAATAAATGAATATCCTCAGCCCCATTGGGATGACGTCTTTATCTCTTGTGGTTACTAGAGTCTTGTATTGCTTCTCTTCAAACATTAGTATTTTTAGGTGTAGCTTTGACCAAATGTCATCCAATACCACCAGAGTGGGTTCTTTTATTGACTTTATTTACAATTCTATTTTTTTATGTGCATCTTCAACATTTGTAAAATCAAGTTCATGCCCACTAACAATCTTTCTCCACATGGTCTTCAAGATACCTAGGATATATGAGCTTTCTGAAATGATAATGTATATTAATCTCCTTGAAGTACTTTGCAAAGCATGGGAAATCTTAGAAAGATTGATTTTCCTCTTTAGGAGTTACAAAAACAATGTAAAACTGAAAGAGCTTAACTTCGATTTTGAGCTTGGTCAATAGCTAGTCACATTTTGTCACTGCTCAGTGCTCAACTTATTAGGGATCAAGTTAATGACAACTCTATTTTTAAGCATAAATCCAATGCAAATGATTGATCTATGACAAATCCAATGAAAATGAGATACTTACCAAGATTAACTATAATAATTTCATGTTTTCCAAGTAAACATTCATCAAAATAATTATAAATCAATTCAATAATGTAAAAATGTCATTCAAAAAATTTATCAAACAACTAGTCTAATGTAAAGCATATGCAATGAAGAATGTATTAATAAGAATAAAGTGAAAGTTGATGCAAATAATTTTGAAAGTAAAAATATGCGCGTTTGTAATATTATTTAGATTAAAAAATTAAAAATTTGACCAAAATACTAAAATATATTAAATTATTATCTAAATTAATATTTTTCAATAATATTGAGCGTAATATTTTTTAATAAAATATACATTATTCATAAATTATTTAATTTAAAAATCGGAAAAAAATATGTATTTGATATTTGGCTAAAAAATGAGAAAAAGAAATGCAATGGCCAAGACAATGTTTTAAAATGACTCTTGCATAGGCATTGCCTCTTAAAACCCAAGAATGTGATAGTTTTATAGCTTCAACATAACTCCTGAATTCTCAACTAAGAGTGAGTTCTTACAAACAGTAATTGAGATAAGTATTGAGCCCTTTGTGTTGGACTCATGAAAGTTTGGTTGAAAATATTATTTTGAGAGATTGAACTATGAAATCCATTTTTATAAAATTACTCCTGGAACTAGGTTAGGGATATTATCTTAATATATATTATGAAAATACTTCACCATAGTTGCCACAACAATTAGCACTTATTTTATTTTGTATACATATATGCTTGTTTACAGATATGAAAATTTATACATCTAATTAAATTTATAATATAAGTGAGATTTTTTTAAATAATATTTAATATTTTTTAGATAATTAAAAAAATATTGATTATTTACTTACTATACAACAATATAAATAGATATTAAATACTATAATTGTGTTTTGTGGATTTAAGAGGACTATTCTTGGCTTGCATAAACTATTATGCACAAAATTTACTTTGATTTAAGAGTTAAGAAAGAATACATAAATGTGGCGGAGGAGGAAAAGTAAATGCAAACTAAAAATAAAAGCTGAACCTCCATTTAACCTCCATTCCTGCCACATTTGGAATTGGGTAAAACAAATTTCATAAAACATACTAAGAAGTTTTCTCTCCCTCATTTCCTAGAGAAAACTTCTTAGTATGTTATGTTTTCTTACATATACTTCTCTATCAATGTACCCATTGTACCCCTACTGATGCAAGTGTTAGTTTTTAATTAGTTGCATGATTCTCACCACATGGTCAAAGTCTTTGACGGTAGTTTAACCATGGTAAATTTTTGTGGGATTAAAGAGTATTTAGAAATCATGGGTTAAAGTTATGGACACAATAAGGTGACCCTACAATTAATTTATGAGCTTAATTTAATGTTAGATTTAAATTATTGCTTGTTGTTTATTTCTTAAAATCGTTGCAATGAGTTATTCAACTAGTTTTATTAATTAGTTATTAATTAGTTGGTTTTGAACCAATTAGAAACTTAAATTTTATGCTCTTCAAATATAATATAATTTTTTAAAAATGAACATGTGAAATATTTAACTTTAAAAAATTTAAAAATTATTTTTGTTAAACATAATGATTATAATATATTAATATCTAGCTTTGACTAACATCATATTAAATGTATTATGATTTTTGCTAGAATTAATAATATTTAAATGATTTAATTTTTTTAAATAATTAATATTTTATTATTATTATTAAATTATTTATTATATAAAAAGTATTGATTATATATAAAATAGGACTTATATATCTTGTTATAATCTACTTTTAATTTTTTTAAATAATTAATATTTTATTATTATTATTAAATTATTTATTATATAAAAAGTATTGATTATATATAACATAGGACTTATATATCTTGTTATAATCTACTTTTATTAAAATTATATCTTTATATGATTTTTAGAAAAGAATTTTTTAGGAAATTCCATTATTTTAAGATTCTTAAAATTTCAACTTTTTGATTTTTATTTTTTTTGTGATGGATGTGTTGACCTCATATAGGAGCCCATGTTGTCATTGTAGGGTTACACCTCTCGACGTAATAACTAGCATATGTGCCTTATATATAATATATAAAATATACGCTGAGACATCATTTTTGACACGTTTTTTTATACCTTATATATAATCTATATAATATATGCTGAGACATATGATTTTCAAGGCATTTTTTTTTAACTTCTTTTTGTTTTTCTTTTGCTTTTCTATTTTCTCAACAAAAAAATATGCCTCGAAAATGATATGTTTTGGGGTATATTATATAGATTATATATAAGGTATATATGTTAGTTTCAACGAGAGCGCTCAGGCAACAAAACACATATCAATATTAATTGAGATTTATTATATTATGATTATATTTTTTATTTATGTTCTATTATTAATTACACCAAGGTATTCCTTATATGAAGTGAACAACCTACTTTTGAAAATCAATGTTTGAAAATTGTGAAGAAGGATTGAAGACGATTGAAATGATCTCAACCATCATTTTTTTTAAATATTAAAAAACATAATATATAATTAAACAAAAAACATCCACATTCTTATTTAGTCTTAGCTTTAAATTAAGAAAAAATAGGATAAGAATTATTTTTTCTTTTAAAATTTTTAAACTTAGATTTTTAGATAAATAATAATGTTTTTAATAAATAGATATATTTTTTAAAATAATAATATTAATAATAATAAACCAATAAATTACAAATTGAATTTTTATCTTTTAAATAAGGTTTCATTTTATTTTCACTTTTTAAGTTTGGTGTTACTTGTAATTTTAGATATAAAAGTTAGAATTTTAATTTTAACAATTTTAATATAATTTACATTTATTTTTAATATTTCATTTGAAATATAGTTTTTAAAATATAGTTTATTTAATAATATTTTTTATTTGTTAATATTGAGTTTATGTTAATATTTTTTTGCTACATAAACAAAATTTTATTAATATTCATGAAATTTACATGAGTGCTTCATCATTGTAATGACACCCAGCTAGCCCATGATAACCCTTACATACAAAACTGTATCCTTTGAGTGGTGCCTAGATATTTTTTTTGCAGCAGATACAGACTTCACTTCCCCATTATCCCTTCCAAAATGCACTCTCTAACTACCATTAACTACTGTGACAAATATAGCCTTCACAACCCCATTACCCCACCCAAAATATAAACTCTCGAACTACCATTACCAAATGATATTGAGTTTTGTTGATGTCAACCAGACATACCAAAAGGAAAAAAAATGCCACCGCCTTTCATTTGAATTCCACACCTTCACCGATGAGGTACTTACGGAAATTCTTTCTCTATTCTCCATTAGGGGTTAGCTCCAAGAAGAGAAACTGAGGTAAAAGCTTTGCACCATGCACAACACGAGCCCTATGCTCCAAAAGGGTCATTCCCTTCACATCTAGCAGTAATTAGGTAGCCCCTCCTATAATTTGTAGTGTGCCTGGTAAATGGGGAGAAACTAGACCTCGTGACCTCTTACTTGCAACATGATACTTTATCCAATCGAGCTAGGTCCCCCACCCTTAATCATTTAAATTAACTTAATAAGTTTATTATTTGTTATTAATTTTTTAAAATTATTTTGTGCATTAATATTTAGATTTTGATATATTTTGACTTTCCATTCAATTTTTTATTAAGAAAAAATAGGTTTTGATGGGACCCGAAACCCATTACAAGAAAGTTTTGAAGGGGCCCGAAACCCTTTACAAGACAAAAAAATTGCTAGAAAAATAATCACCATACCAACTGCAACCCATCAGCAACAACCATACATAGATATTCAAAACAACTCATGTTGCAACAAACAGGTTTTGAAGGGACCTTAAACCCTTTACAACTAGGATTTGACCTACTTAGGTGATCAAAGACACTGAAAATAATCAGATTTTTTTAGGGATCGAAAACCTAATAGTCTACAACCGCTAGACCATAACAAACCAACCGCTCAATGTAAGTAGCACTGAGTCAGAACAAAGAGGGAAGAAAGAGCTCCCTTTCAAAACCAACAACCCATAAGACAAGATAGAGTACATAGAAGCATTGAAACACCTATCAAACCAAAAATCCAACTCAATCTCCACCTCAAAAGGAGACATCTCCTCTCTATTAGAGAGGATGTCATGACAAAATTTTCCACCGCAACCTAAAAACTCCATGTAGCCTTAAAACTCTAGCAACCTCAACCTGCACCTCCATAGGAGAAGTGTCCACCTCAAAAGGATCAACAACTAAGGAAACCAGAAACTCTCGACCCCTAACTCCACCTCAATAAGAGAAGAAACCACCTCAATAGGATTTGAGGAGAAATCCAGCGCTTCAACAAAACAAGCATCCATACCATCCTTTGGTAAACCCAAAAACATAAAGGTTGTCAACATATTCCCTAACAACAAGGGCATAAATAAGCACAACCCTTCCAAAATAGAGAAAAAAAAATCCAAAATAAGCTCAATAATAGCAGCAAGGAGAGCCTTTAATGATGTAGAGAGGGATTCACACCCTTCAAATATGAAATCAAACACTTCATACACTTTAAACTCCTCACAGAAAAAACTTAAAACATAAAGAAAGAACTTGCAAATTAAACTCCATAATTTGTTTACACAATAAAACATTAAATTACCCAATTAAATAAAGTTGATTACAACTTAATTTCAATCATCATTGGACTGATGAGCAACAGATAAATCCTTACAACATATGATATGCAAATGGGAAAACATTCAAACACAATCCATGCTCAATCTTGTGAGCTTTTGCAAACATATCCTCATTCCAACACCACAACTCCACCTATAACTCCTATAACTTCTACCTATTCATCTAAAAAATTAATGGACTGTTATAAATCAATCTCAACCTACAAAAACAATGTCAATGAGGCTTCCCCCAAGAATGCTACCTCCCCTTTCTCTTCCTACTAAAATTCTTCTCGAAAACTCTTCAATGAATAGTGGGTTTTCTAATTTTCTATACCTCTTCTCTAGAAATTAATTTCATGAAAATTTTTTAGCCTCTTCCAATATGTCATGCCTATTGTAATAACCCATTCAAAATTATTACTTAATTAATATTATTGTAAATGGAACATGAATATACTTTCAAATTAAAAAGACATAACTAGTGGCTAAAGTCAATCATAGCTACACATGTCCATTTAAAATGAGTCAAAAATTCATATATTCACTTCAAAAGTCAAACTTACAATATCAGGTTTGACTTGGCTCCTAAGGCCTCAAAGTTATTACATTGTACATTTTCCATCAATTACATGAATGTATTACATCGTAGACTATAATAGTCTTGTGAACAACTAAGGTTCTTCTTCAATGCTCACCTCCACTGGTGGACAAGAATATGGTTGAAACGCTTTACCGCCCAACCACAAAGCTTTCACTTCCCCAATATTCTTGTGACTTGAATAATTCCCAACCCTACACATAAATTTTAGCAAGAGAACAATCTACAAGGTGGAATTTGGTGTGTGCCCATACATCAATATACAATTTCTATCTACAAGTTAGAAAAGAAAGTGCAAGATCTATGCTAGGAATGGTAGAGAGTGAAATCACAGAGTTCATACACACATAATGAACTATATTGCTTGGCCAAGCATGATAAATGTGTTTCAATAGCAACAAATAATAGGTTCTGGTAAAGCAAACCTATACTCTTTGAACTCTATTTCGGCACCTGTCCCAGAAGGTAACTTTCTACTATACATCTCATAACATTTATCTACCCTCTAGTTGCATCTACCCATAGGTGCTCTAGTCAACTAAGGTATCACTATTATGATCAATTATTTAAAATATTCTTTCACAAATATCTTCAAAAGAAGAATCGGAATACTAATTTACTCTCTAAGTAGAAATCAGATTTATGATTCACAGAGTAATTCAACATACAATCATATCATTCTTATGACTATTTTCTACTTCTCATCATAGTATTTACCTTTTAAAAATATAATTAAAAAAAAAAGAAATTATGTCACAATTATGTGTATGTACATAGATGAAGTCTATGTGCATACACATGTATGTGCCTACTTATGTTTAAAATTTGTGCATACATTCTGAAATAATTATAAAATTCATATTTGCAATCTTAAAAATAGTATTCCATTTGGCATTTCTTGTCGAAAATAAATAATGAGGAGTTTATGCTAACAGTTTCACACATATTATTATTGCATTCTCACAACTATGATACTCTATTATTGTTGTTTACATAAGAACATTCATTTTTTGAATAGAATGAGTACTTTTTCCTACTAAACAGTCATAAAACAAGTTGTTTACGTATGAAAATTCATTATTTAAACATAACCAGTACTATTTCCTACTAAACAGTTTAAATAACAAGGTTGTTTCAACTACATAGATAAATTTAAGAACAAAACAATTTCATTTACAAAAGATTATTCACTATTTACATCATTGCAATTTTGTTTCGGACTAAACAATTACATTTAATAACAAAAAATATCATTTTTCCAACAAAACATACTTTGTTTGCAATTTTTTTATTGTTGTTCAAGTTGTTTTGATGTTGTGGCAACATTACAATTAATTGTTCACTATTTTCAATACAAAACGGGTTGTTCCACAATGATCTGAAAATAAAAATGTTGTTTTGCCAATAACACTACCACCTACAGCTTCTCTTTTGTAAATTTTTAAGCAATCCAAGAGACTTCTCTACAATCTAATAGTCCAGATTCATAAAAATAGAATGGCTATTATTCAAACCTTGAACAACTTTCATCCCTGAAAATTCATTGTGCAACTTAGTAATATAAAGAATCTAAGTTGGTCATGTTTGTTGAGAGAAAACATTAAACAAGTAATCAGTCAAAAGAAAGACATGGAAGTTTCTAGTTCTAACAGAATTCATGCCTTTTCGAATTTATACATATATTCACAGGTCACTCTAAATCGACCATTCACATTGGTTTGGTGCATTTCCTTCTTAGCAACAATAACATACACAGATTTTGACTTTTAAGACAAGTTGGTTTCACTCCAAAATCAACATGCATGCTTCTCAGTTACAAGGGAACAACTTTTTGATCTTTTAGATCGAACCCTATTTGGGTTTATTGGATTTAAACAAGGATTTTACCACCTTTCCCACTGAAATGTGGCAGCATTAAAATACATACACCATAATTCAAGCTTTTGATTTAGCTATTGTTTATTGGCCCACCCGATATGATGGATATGAAACATTTTAAAATAAAACATAGGGTTGAAACCCTTTTTTAGAGGATTGTTGATTGACCCACAATAACGTTTATTCATCATAAAATACAGTGAAACGGAATAGATATTTTGATTTTCTATTGAATGGATTGCACGAGAGTGCAACCTTAAAGAACAGTCATAACTTAATAACTCTAAGGCTCGGCTTAGCTCAAAGAGCTAGCCACAAGACTTCTACGTAAATCTCATACAATACAACTGCAGGTCGAGCAACCCAAACAATGGTCAACGCCACACTACTCAGCTCAAGGCAGTGGTCATTCATCAAGAATGCATTTACAGTTTAAATGATGCAATCGACAAGTAAAAAAATGGAATAATACCATTCGATGGCGAGCTTTGTGTGAGTCATTATTTTGTTTTTTCCCTCACCCATGAGCTCTCTCTCTGCTTTTTCCTTCAAACACACAAACTTCTTCATTGTGCTTTTTCACCCATAGCCAATATAGTCTAAATGGAAACAGCAACATATTATTTTTGCATGTCTCTGGCTGAGGCATTATTGCCTTGCCACTAGCCACTACTTGTCTAAATATTGCTATTAATTTTGTGGTAGACCATGTCCTCCATAATCTTATTTAATTTTCAACAATCTTATATTAGAATCCTATCAATTATCGATTTAAATTTTGATGAGATTATAAATATGTATACATATATGTGTGTGTATGTATTTATATATATGTTCATATATACATATATTTATAGGTATTTATAGGTTCATTCTTCATCTCAAATATATGTATAGATATATTTATTTATATTCTTTACATACATACATATATATATACACATTCTTGTATAAATAGTTTGTTGGGAAGAGTTTATAATTTTCATATGTATTTTTATTAAAATGAAGCAAGGAACTTTAATTTCATCTCAAGCATCCATATAAACAAACTAAAAGAATTTATTTTCTCCTAATTTTTACATAGTGAAATCTTTTATCCTTTATAATCATTATTTTCAATACTTTCATTCATTTTCTTCAAAACACAAAGTTTGAGTAGATAATTTAGTCTACAAGCCATTCATTTTCGATCACTAAAACAATTCAAATCATGAAATTATGTTCTCCTATACATGCAAAAATAGTTCAAATGCAAGTCATCATGTCATTTGTGGTGTGTTCACCTAGATTCCAACTGGCTTACCATTCGATCTGGCTAAACATTCCTACTTCAACCGTGTTCTTGTCCTTCAACCTGTCACCCTACAACTGCACACACTTGCACTTGCAAATTTATCAATAACGTTCAATTGTTGATAACATATAAAATAATTTCCAAAAGTTCACAAAGTCAACATCAGTCAACCTTTTTATTCATTTTATTTTTAAAATTTCTAGAATTTCCACTTAATTTATTGAATTTATTCAATAATTCAACTTGCCATATTATAATAAATATGCAATAAAATCGGGTTATGACATCCTTCCCCTCTTGGAAGAGACATCGTCCCAATGTCTAGTAAGTTGAATAAAAGAACATCGTCATATCAAATTTTGAACATACATGTCTATTTCAACATCACATCAAAAATATATGTATATTTCAACATCACATCAAAATATATGTCTATTTATTAAAATTTGATGGAAGCAGCTAGTGGGGGTAGAGCAATGGTGGAGGATCATCGGCATCAGGGTTTTCGAAGGCACAACAATAGCCAGTATGATGGGGGGCATAAATCACGATGGTCGTTTAACAAATGTTAAGGAAGAAACAACAATTGACCCAGAATGGTTGAATCAAATAGGGCTTGGCAGGCTCCGGAGAACTATCGCAATAATGACAGTGACAGAACCAGAGGCGGGCTGAGATTGGGGGATCAACCTCCGAGGGATAAGCGCTTCAAATCGATGCAGTTACCAGAGCGGGTAGATTTTTGAAATATAGCTGTGAAGTTTTGGCGACCAAAGCGATAGGCAGAAAAGGTCGGCCCTAGTTAGGTATTCCCTAGTATCTCATATGCAACTATGACTTCGTTTCTTTTGGACAATAGTGAATGGAAGGATTCTGTTAGTTTTTTTAAAGCCAAGGCTTTTTTTCTAAAATGGGGCGGGAAATGGCCGGCTTATTCGAAGCTTCGAGCTTGGTGTGATAAACATTGGGGTCGGGAATGTGAGCTTAAAACCCTAGAGAATGGCTTCTACTTGGTCATTTGTAAAACCATGATTGATAAGGAATGGATCATCAACAGTGGGCCATTTGTTATGGACAGGATTCGGTTTTACATTAAATATTGGACACCAAATTTTAACCCAAATCAAACAAATGTGGAGGACATTCCAGTCTGGATTAGGTTGAAAAACCTTCCACATGAATATAGGGATCAAGAAACGCCCTACATGATCGGTAGAAAATATGGAACCTTTGTGAAATCTGAGGAGATGGTGGACAAAGCGGATCTAAGCACCTTTCCCAGAATTTGTGTTTTAAGACAAGGGATTCACTCTCTTCCAGAAAAATTAGAACTTAAGTCTGGGGAGGGAATCTGGGTTCAAAAACTTGAAATAGAAGATTCTTATTTCAAATGTTTAAATTGCATCGGGAAAACATTACCTAACAATTTTGATATCCTACCTGAAAAAGGTAAAGGTTTAAGCCAAAACACTCTAAATGAGGAGATCATTAGATTGACAGAAAATGAATTAAAGGAGTGTGTTAGCAAATGTCTTGAGTGGGACTCTTAGGTTTGCAACCTTAATCAGGAAGCTATGGTTACAAATGATGGGTGGGAAGGTTTAAAGCGACAGGAACTGGATCTGATATTTGAGAATGCATATATGGAGGGCTCACAAGCAAGGGAAGAAATTATGTGGAAAGAAACTCAACCGAAAATTTACCAGTGTTTAAATCGGCTAGGGAGTTTATAGGTAGACAAGATGGGGTATAGTTTGGTCTGGAGGACATCAGAAGTGAATATGAAGATGCACTGATGGAGCAAGAATCCCTTGAGAGAATTTGGAATCAAGGTAAGGGGCAGAACACCCATTTGGGCGATGAAGTATGGGCTCAGAAGGAAACAATGGTTGTTTTAGGCACGGAGGATTTGGTCAGACAAGTGAACAACAAATTGGTTTGGAGGAGATTAGAAGTGTCTTTGAGACAAGTATGGCTAAACAAGAATCACTGCAGAAATTGGTCAATCAAGAAGATGAATAGTTAGCTCACTTAGAAGAGGAGGTGAGGGCCCATAAGCAAATTTTTATTGCTCAAAATCGGGCAGAAAAGCTTGGAGAGGTGTAGGACCAAGACTAGCACATGGACAACAACAAAAAGGTCAATAATGAATCAAGGGATGAGTTGGTGTTAGGTAAAGCCACAAGAGAAACATCTATTTTCAAAGATATACCTATATCACCCATAAGGAATCTTGAGAATTCTTTTGATGGAGTTCGAGACAGTGGAGGGAATATGGAAGGATCAACTTCAGAATCAGAAACGGATGAGGATCAGGGTGAAGAGGATTTACTGGGTCTTCAGGATAGCATTGGTATAGCTGAAAAATGCTCTATTAATTAGTCCTCAGCCACAAATAACAAATTAAAGTGCGGTGAGAAGTGTAGAAGAGGGCCAAAAACAAATAGAATGAGGCTTGAATTAGCAGGAAATGTCGCGAGCCAAAGAAATCTTAGATCAAGAAAGGGCTATTCCTTTTCCCAACAGTCATGAAGATCCTCTTGTGGAATGTCAGGGGTTGCAATGCCTCTGGAAAGATTTGTGTGATCAAAAGATGTTTTGATCAAACAAGACCTACTCTGATTCTATTACAAGAAATAAAAATAAAGAAATATGAAATAGATGGGTTTACAAGATGTTTTGGGTGGTGGCATAGTTATTTATCAAAATCTTTGGGGGCGTCTAAGGGTTTGGGAATTCTTTAGAATGACTCAATGGTGGATGTGCAAATTATAAGGCAGGAAAGAAACTGGCAGTGGGGTAAAGTGGAATCCAGACATTTGAGAGTAAGCTTCTGGATTCTAAATATATATGGTCCCAACAACTCAACACAAAAAAAAATCTTATGGAAAGAACTGTCTGGCCTGCTGGCTAGAAAGGAAGGTGAGATGTGTCTTCTTGGTGGGGACTTCAATGTAGTCATGCGATCGTTAGACAAACTGGGGGATCTTTGTTGGTTGGGTAAGAGTCAACAAGATTTATGTGATTTTACAATGAACAACAGTCTGATTGAGTTACCTTTCAGAAATGGGGACTATACTTGGACCAACAGGCGTGGAGGTTTTTTAAATATTGCAAAAAAATTAGATAGATTTTTTCTAGCCGAGAATTGGGCGGAACAACATTGGAAATGTGTTGCAGATATTCTACCCATAACGGGCTCAGATCATTATCCGATAAGCTTGAGGATCCAAGATGAGGCAACACCAGACAGATGCCATTTCAAATTTGAAAAAATGTGGTTGAGGGATGATAATTTTAAAGCTTTAATAGAAAGCTAGTGGAAGAATGCTCCCTTGCGAGTTGGAAATAAATCTTTCATTTTCTTTAAAAAATTACAATTTTTGAAAGAACAATTGAAGTTATGGAGGAGGAAGATTTCATTTAGGAAAAGGAACTCAATAAAGTATATTCAGAAATCCTGGCAAGAGAAGAAGTGTTTTGGAGGCAAAAATTGAGAGAAACCTGGCTGAAAGAGGGAGACAGAAACTCCAAGTTCTTCCATAACTCGGTGAAAGTTTGTAGGTTGAACAATAAATTTTTTCGATACAAAATAACAATGGGGATCTTCTAAATTATGCTGCTCAAATCAATCAGGAGGCAGTGAGTTTCCTCACAGAAATTTTTAATATGACTACAGATGGTCTAATTCAGGACCTGGATATTTTGGATGTTATCCTAAGTTGCATCTCAGAGAGTCAAAACAGGATGCTAATGGAAGAGGTGACTTTAAAGGAGGTGAAAGGTGCTCTTTTTGGTTTGGGGGGGGACAAGGCTCTGGGTCCTGATGGTTTTCCCGCAATCCTCTTTCAAAAACTGTGGGATGCGCTTGGTCATGATTTGTGGGAAGTTGTTGAGGAATCAAGAAAGGAGGGCTTCATCTTGAAGGATAACAATAACACTTTCATTGCCCTTATTCTGACAAGGGATATTGTGAGTTCCTTTGAAGATTATCGCCCCATATCACTGTGTAATACACTTTATAAGATAATCTCTAAAGTAATGGTGAATAAATCAAAGTTGATTTTGAACTTAGTAATTTTGATTGAACAAAGTGGCTTCTCGCTAAATAGATCAATATTTGAAGGGGTAATTGTTTCACATGAAACCATTCATTCGGTCAGGATGGCAAAAGTGGAAAAAATGATGGTGAAATTGGATATTAAACGGGCCTATGATGAAGTGAATAGACCTTTTCTCTTGAAGGTGTTAGCTAAATTTGGGTTTAGTACTGAATGGTCAAAATGGGTTGAAAGTTGTATTACCTCTCCTAGGTTTTCAATTCTCGTCAATGGGAGTCCTCAAGGTTTTTTTGAGTCCAACAAGGGGATCAGACAAGGTGAACCTTTATTGCCTTTCCTCTTCATCATTTTGGCCGAGTTGCTTGGTAGATTAATTGCTCATAAATGTAGGGATGGACGGTGGAAGGGAATCAAAGTGGCAGAGGGGTTAGCACCAGTTTCACATTTACAATTTGCAGATGACACGTTTCTAATGGGGGATGCGACTCTTGTTGAAGCTCGAGTGATGAAGGGTGTGTTGAATAAGTATGGTCTGGCTTCGAGATAGTGTATCAATTAGGGGAAGTCAGAAATTTTCTTCTTCAATACCCCAAAACAGAGGCAAAAAGATATTTGTGGTATGTTGGCGATGCAAGTTGGTAAGCTCCCAAGCAAATTTTTGGGGATTCCTCTATTCGGGGGAGCAAATAAAATGAACATTTGGAAAGGGTTAGTGGATTCTTGCCTGAAAAGAATGGATGGATGGAAAAGCAAGTGGTTAAATTCAGTAGGCAGAATATTGATGCTTAAAACTGTGATATCGGCAATTCCAATCTACTCAATGATGTGTTTTCAGATTCCAAAAAAAGTGATAAACTCTATTGGGTAGCTTATGAGAAAGTTCTTTTGGAATGGAGCAAGGGATGATGACAATATTCCCCTTCTAGCATGGGATAAGATCTGTAGAGAAAAAGATAAGGGGGGTGTTGGGTTAAGGAATTGACAACTGTTAAATGAGGCCCTAGGAGCTAAACTTGTATGGAGTTTATATGCTAATCCAAATATGTTATGGGTGAAAGTCTTAAAAGAAAAATATCTAGATATGAATGATGAACATCGAATATTCACTATTGGCAATCCGCTTGTGGGGTCAACGATCTGGAATTTTATTGTTTCTTGTAGGCCTGTGGTTATCAATCACCTAATGTGGCAGATTGGTAATGGTCTAAAGGCAAACTTTTGGGAGGATTCTTGGAATGGTTTGTCAAATTTGAATGAGGAGCCAGATCTTTTATTCTTCAAAGACTATTTTTCCCAACGGTGGGGGACTAAAGTTAGAGACTATATGACTGAGAAATCGGGTTTGCTGGGGCAGGAATGGGGGTGGAAAGAGGTGCCTCAGGAGAATTTAAATCCTCGATAGATCCAGTAGATGAGGAAGACATTCATTGAGCGAAGGATCCAAATATCTGGGAATGAGGATAAAATTATTTGGTGTGGCTCCTCTTTTGGCAGTTACTCGGTGAAGATTGGGTATCAATTGTTGGACTCGGAAGAGCAGGAGAACTTTTGGGCAAAGGATTTGTGTTGGAATAAGGATTGTTTGCCCAAGGCAGGTACCTTCACTTGGTTAGCCATGAAAGGGTGAATTCTTACGGGAGAAAGAAGAAAATGATTGGGCTTTGTAGGACCTTCAAAGTGTGTCATGTGTGGGAAGGATGAAGAGTCAGTTGATCATCTTTTACTACAATGTGAGGTGGTTGGCATGTGTTGGGAGCATGTCAAATGGAAGTTGGATTGGCATAGTCCATTCCCATTGACCTTAAAGGAATTTTTTGAAATTTGGCCAAGAAAGGAAAAGAAAACATTGCTATCTAGTGCTTGGGTTAGTGCGCCCTCACTAATTATATGGGAAATATGGAAAGAAAGGAATAGAAGGATCTTCTTAGATAAATGTGAACCTTTATCTAGGATGATAAGTAGAATAGATCAGAGCATTGAAGAATTGGTTAGTAGTGTTGCATCTCAGACACAAAATTGGAGGTATCCCTTTGCTTTAGAGGATATGTTAGTACAATGTCCTTGGCTTGGAATTCATATAAGGAATTTAACTTGTAAGATCAAGACATCTACTAAGATGCAGGGGGAGGTGGAGACAGAGTGGAAAAAACCTTTGGAGGGATGGTGTAAATTAAATTTTGATGGTGCTATACATGGAAACCCAGGACCTTAAGGGGTCGAAGCTATTGCTCGGGATAGTCTAGGCAATACTTTAGCAATTTCAGCAAAGAAACTACCTCTAGGGACCAATAATGTAGTCGAAGAAAATGCTACCTTAGTAGTAATAAAACTCGCAAAAACGTTTGGATTCAAGAAACTCCATTTAGAGGGTGATTCACGCATAATTTTTCAAGCAATCGTGGGGTCAAGAATAAAGGTGTTGCATCTCCAAAATATAATTAAAGAAACTGTTGCAAAATTAAAAATATTTGAATTTTTTTTAATATCCCATATAAAGAAGGAAGGCAACAAGGAGGTTGACGTCCTATCCAAGTGGGCGATCACATTGGAGGATACGGGTGTGGTTATTGAAGACTTCAAAAATTAACAAGTTGTGGATGGAGAAACAGTAAGTATTTTGAAAACATAAGGTAGTGGTTCGCGCATTAATGAGAATGTTAAATCAGCTTAGCATTGGGATGAAGGAAGAACAAGTGAAGGATAGATGTCGTGGGGGAGTACAAGGGTGGCAGATTTTTTGGAAGGAGGGTTGGCCAGATTTGGCTCTAACATATCTGATTTTGAAATGACTGAAAGCACAGAGTAGGCGTGTAGAAAATGGAGATTAGATTGACTAATAAATATTAAGTGGTGTTGCAAGTTGGCGGCGGTCGAAGTGAATTTTCAATGATGCCCAAGTAAGGTTGGATATACGGATACCTGGAGGAACTAAGTTGTGGGCTTTAAAGCTGCGAGGAGTAGGGAAAAAGAGAATGAAACTTTTTGGAGCACAGGTAGTGGAGAGGGAAATTTGTTGGTGTAAAAATGGAGGCGATGATGGGATTTTCAACCAAATTGCAACAAAAGGCATTCTTTGGGAAGCCAACGGTAAAAAGGTTGAAGCAACTCCTGAAAGTGACAAATGATGAAGTTGTTAACGCGGTAATGGATACCCTCGGCCCCCATTTTTCAGGATGTGACACACAGAGGGAGGTAGAACGTTGATATTGCATCCCTGATATTCACGTGGGGGATGGAAATTGGCGAGGAACCGCAGGAAACTAAGTGAATTATGCTTAGTTTGTTTTAGGAAAAACTGTTGGACAAGATGGAGTTGGTAATGGAATGGGTTGTCCTTGGTGTGGGGTTTGATGTGTCTGAAGGAATCGAGGAGATAGACGAAGCTATAGAGGAAGGGCTAGTCTCGTTTATTAGGTGGCGAAAGTCGATGGACAGGGAACTATACAAGATAGATGTGCTAATGGCCTAGGAAAATTTGTAGAGCTATGCAAGCAAGAGTCAAGTCAACGCTAGGCGGTGGCCATTGTCCCAGAGATAGTTCCAAAAAAGAAGACAATGGAGCATAGAAGAAGAAGATTGGGGGTATTTTAAAGAACAAGGAAAAATGAACTAGAGGTCGAGGAAGAAGTTGGTTTAATGTGGATAACGTAATTTTTTGGGACGGGTTGCATACATAGCTCATTTTGTTGAAGAAAAGCGGGAAAGGTGGTGGGAGTCACTAGTAAGCAGGAGCACATTTTAGAATGGAGAAGTTGCAGGGATAGAACGAAAGGATAAGCGAAGGGATAACACCGCGTGATGTTTTGGCTAGCGGGTAGTGGAAGGGATGATATTAGGTCTGGGATTTTGGTTTAGAATCTTGTAAAGGAGTTACCAGTTGTAGGTTTTTTTGAATTATAGTTGTATTTCAGACATTATAAGAATGTCTTCCCTATATATGTAATGCTTTTAAATTTCAATAAAATTAACCTATTACCTATCAAAAATTATATATATATATATATATATGTCTATTTCAGAATCACATCATAATATATATGTCTATTTCAACATCACATCAAAAATATATATGTCTATTTCAACATCACATCAAAAATATATATGTCTATTTCAATATCACATCAAAAAAATATATGTATATTTCAACATCACATCAGAAATCTACATTTCTATTTCAACATCACATCAAAAATATATGTCTATTTCAACATCAAAATTTCAAAGCATGAAATATCATAGTATCTCAATCCAAAAAAAATTTAAAAAAATTATTGAGTTTCTTTCTCAAGAAAGAAAATGTGGAAAGGAGCGTTCTATTTCTTTCGCATCCTCCCAAGTAGCACTGTCCTCTGAGTACTGGTCCCATAGGACCTTAAACTAAGCAATATCTCTACTCCGAAACTTAACGTTGTGTTTATCCAGGATTTTAATGGGCTCCACTAGAACCACTCTTGGATCCTATACCTGCAATGATTGTCAATCAAGCACATGAGTCACATCAGGATGATATGCCTTAAGTAAGGAAACATGAAACACATTATGAAGTCAAGTCAAAGCAAGTGGTAGATCTAGTCGATAAGCAACTGAGTTAATCACTTCCAATACTTCAAACAATCCCACGTATCTTGGGGCCAACTTGAATGACTTTCCAAAAGCAATAGAACGTGTAGACACATAAAATTGACCTAGGCCTGCGAACTCAATTTTCTCATCAATTCCTCTAAACATAACTCGATTATGTCACTCTAACCAAATTCAACTATTAATTAAATAATGACCAAATATTTAATTAATTCATCTCCCTTATTCTTCTTGACTATTTAAATAAATCATATTTATTTAAATACACCACTAATGTCTAAAATCCTCTTTAAATTAAATAAATTAATCCGCTATTCCCTCTTGATTATTTAAATAAATTAATTTTATTTAAATGTCTCTAATATTAAAGTCTTCTCATAATTAAATAAATCTTCCACAATTTATTTAATTATTAACCCACTTCTTTTATAATGAAATAATTTATAATTAATTATTTAATTGTCTCTCATAATTCATTTCTAAATTTAAATAAAAATCATTTATTTAAATTTCTCTCTCCTCAAGTAAATCAGTTAATTATTATTTACTTGACACATGAATTCACAATTTTGAATTAAATTCAAAATAGCATTTCCCTCCACAAATTAGGTAATTTCTAAAATGACTTGATTTTCTAACTCATCCTTTTCTACTTGCTAATTCTCATCTCAGTGTCACACCTATTCTCTTTCCTTGATTTAATTTCTTAAATTAAATCTTGTCCACTCAATTTGAATTTCACCCTAAGGTTTCCCTAACCCTAATTAAGGGGTTGTTATTTTGAACCTTGACCGTAGATTCTAGAGCACTTCTCAATCTTTAATCTCATCCGTCCATTCAAAATTGTATTTTCTATAAAATGCCAATTTTGTCCTCATTTTGTCATCTCTTAATATCTTGAAAGCTTCTTGAAATTATTGAGTGTAGCATTTTCTTGTCATTAGCCTTTTATTTTTGCATGTAGGATTTATTTCTCTTGCATAATCATTTGATTCCTTCAACACTTTCTTATGACTAGTCACAATAGTAGATTGCTCATCAAAATATGAGGGCAACCTCACATATTTCAGCAAGCTAGAAGGTGTAATGGAGATCAGTCATGGATGATGAAGAACTTAGGTGAGATCATTTCATTTGATTTTCATTAATTTCCTTTGCACTCCATTATGTAATGTGGGTTTTTATAAGTTTTGCATTTAATCCATTAACCAACCCTACAAAAATTCCTTCAGTTACAGAACATTTATGAGGTTTAACTCTCAAGAAAACTTTATCCCCTGTTGTGAACTATCTAATATTTTGATTCTTGTCAGCATAACTCTTTTGTCGATCTACCACCTCTTTCAAACTTCTCTTAATGACCCTCATTTTCTCTTCCATTTCGTTAAGCATTTCAAGTCCTACTATGATCCTGTCCTCTAATTTATCTCAGCTGATGGGGGTATGACACTTCCGCCCATACAAGGCTTCAAATGGTGCCATGCCTAAGGATGTATGATAGGATTTGTTGTAATAAAACTCTACCAAAGGAAAATATTCTTCCCACCTATACTATTGGTCCATACAGTACATTCAGAGGAGGTCTTTGACTACTTGATTCACCCTCTTTGTTTGCCCGACAGTCTGAGGATGATAAGCTAAGCTGAAATTCAATTTGGTTCCTAATGCAACATTCAAGGTCATCCAAAACCTTGAGGTCATTTGTGTTTCCCTATCATAAATGATAGTCTCTGGCACTTAATGCAAGCGAAAGATCTCCTAGACAAATTTCTTATCCAGGGTCAACGATCCATCCTTAAGGTTTCCTGGAATGAAGTGCACAACCTTAGTCAACTTATCAATCATGACCAAGATAACATCATGCTTATTCTTTCTCAATGACAATCCCTATATGAAATCCATACTAATCACCTACCATTTATACTCAGGTATGTCATGAGGATACAATAACTCGGCTAGATGTGCATGCTCAGCCTTGAATCGTTGTCACTCCAAGCATTCAGCTACGTACTCCACTACATCCTTCTTGAGTTTAGGCCAAAAATATGAAGTCTTAAACTTCGTGATCATCTTGGATACTCCAAGGTGTCTTGAATAAGGTGCATTGTGAACTTCTTCTAAAACCAAATTTCTTAGCTCTCCAGGGTCAGGAATATACATTCTTCTCTAGTATCTCAAAATACCATTCAGTTTGATCTCATACCCATCAAACTGATGATCCGAAGAATTTACCACTAGGGCTCTCTTCATTATCTCATAGTGCTCATCCCCTATCATGCTCTAAATTACCTGTTGTCTCAAGTTAGACCTTGTTGATATCATGGTTGGCATATGTCTTCGTCTATTAAGAGCATCAACCACTATGTTCTCTTTTCCTTTTATGTATTATATTCCAAAGTCATACTCACTAAGGAATTCCAACCACCTTCTCTATCATGCATTAAGTTTTGGCTGGGTAAATATGTATCTTGATCCTAAGTGGTATATCTTGAGTTCAAATGGTTTTCCCAAAAGATAATGCATCCACATTTGTAATGCATGAACTATGGCCACCAGTTTCAAATCATGAGGCCCATAGTTCACTTTGTGTTGCTTGAGCTTCCTTGATTCATATGCTACAACTTGTCCATCTTGCATTAACACTACTCCCAATCCCTCTCCTGAAGCATCTGTGATTATTGTAAATCTCCCATTAGGATCAGGGATAGTCAACACTAGTGTTTTCATGAGCCTCTCCTTCAAGAGTTGGAATGTCTACTCACATTTATTAGTCCATTCAAACCACGTTCCCTTCCTTTGGAGCGAGGTAATAGGAGATGCAATCTGGGAGAAACCTTGCACAAAATTCCTATAGTATCCTGCGAGACCCATGAATCTACAAACTTCTGACACATTTTGTGGCATTGGCTATTCCACGATCGCATTGATCTTCTTAGGGTCTACAGAGACTCCTTCAGCTGAAATGATATGACCTAAATAGTGCACTCTATCCTGGTAGAATGAACTCTTGGACAACTTTCCAAATATTTTCCTTTCTCTCAATCACTGAAAAACTATCCTCAAATGTCTATCATGCTCTTCGACGGTCTTTGAGTAGACTAGAATGTCATCAATGAAAATCATAATACTGTCATCCAAGCAGTCTATAAATACACTATTCATGAGGTTCATAAAGGATGTTGGTGCATTAGTCAAACCAAAAGGTACCACTATGAACTCATAATATCCATACTGAGTTTTCAAAGTAGTCTTTAGAATATCTTCTTCCTTTATCCTCAATTGATTGTACCTTGACCTGAGATCAATTTTGGAGATCACCGTTGCTCCCTTCATTTGATCAAACAGTTCATCAATTCTCAAAAATGGATACCAATTCTTGATGGTAACCTTGTTCAACATCTGATAATTCATACATAGACATAAGGTTCCATCCTTCTTTTTCACAAAAATAATCGGTACTCCCAAGAAAACACACTAGGTCTTATGAGTCCCTTATCTAGCAATTCAATTAGTTGGGCCTTCAACTCATAGGGTTACATGGTGGTCATCCAATAAGGTGCCTTGGATTGAGGCTCGGCTCCTAGAACAAGGTCAATAGAAAAATTGAATTCCCGCTTTGGAGGCAACTTCATAAGTTCATCAAGGAATACATCTTAGAACTCCTTGAGAATAAGATAGTCATCTAAATATGACTCCTTGCTATTAGGATTACTAGCATGCTCCGCATAAATTACACACCCCTTTCAATGAGCCTTCTTGAGTTGCATCATAGAAATTTGTTTAAGATCTAAGGGTCTCTACATTCCACAAACCTCAACTGGGTTTCCATAATCATCCAGATAGTTGACCACCTTATCCTAATAGTTCACTATAGCCTTATGCTTAGTTCACTATAGCCTTATGCTTAGTTCACTATAGCCTTATGATATTATTCTAGGATATATAAAACATTTTGTAGCTCCAATATCAATTAAGATAGAGACAGATTGGTCGTAGAGCTTACTTGTCAGGTGAATTGGTGAAGCCTGATATTTCGCTTGTCTGTTATCCACTACAACGTGGGTCTAGTGATTATGCTGATAGCTTCCTTTTGTGAATTTGACCACTAAGAACAATTTGAGCCATAATGGTTACCTCCACAAGTATAACATCCATCTCGAGGCTCTTTGTGACCTCTCAGCTTGTCCTCCCTAAAGCCCTTCTACTTATGGTCATCCTTACCCTTGCCTTTGTTTGCTTTCTTGTTCTTTCCACCATTACCATCTTCACCCTTCTCCTGTGACTCACTTCCCCTCTTGAGATTGTGGATATGATGGCTCTTGTCTCTCTTATGAAATTTCTTCTTCCCATATAGTGACTTAGAATTTGAATCGTTGCGAATATTGGATAGTTGTTGCAACTTTTGTTCTTGTTTGGTGGATTTTTGGAAGACTTCATTCATGGTTTGAGATTCATGCATAACCAATTTAGCTCCTATGTGAGGTTTGAGTCCCATTATAAATTTTTGGATATGAAACCATTCATCCCCCTGATACTGAGGCACATATTTCAATAAGTTGGTGAAATTTTCCCAATATTGAATCACAGTCATATTTCCTTGGGTTAAGTTCTGAAATTTTGTCACTTTCTTGTCAAAGAAAAGTTATGGTAGCCATCTCTTCTCGAAATCTTGGAGGAAGATTTCCCAAGTGATCTCAGCAAGTTGAAGATTTCATTCTAACTTCTCATTGTCCCACCAAGTCGATGCTTCATCTGAGAGCTCATATGTAGCCCATGTTGCCTTGGTTTGTTTAGAAAGGTTACGAAGCCCAAAGTATTTTTCCATTTCTAAAATCCAAGTGTCAACTCTTACTCTGATAGCCTTACCATCAAACTTGGGTGGTGCTACTCTTTTGAGGTCTTTCCCAAGCTCTTCCTCAATTTTCCCTCGTGGACCTACTCCTGGACCACCGTCTCCTTGATTGCCTTTTGTATTCCTACGATCCCAATCCTCGCATGCCACTTAGACTTCTTGCTCTATATGATCCATGTGAGACTCTTTTCAATTCAAAATATCTATAGTTTTCTCCAGTCTCTTGTTTGGTTTGTTATCAAAACCACTACCACCACCGTCTTTCTTGGTGGTCACCATGTTATCCCACACTTATACTACAACACAGTCACATTTATCACATCTCAACACAAGGTTCTATGAATAAATGTTCTTAGGATAAATCACATAATTTTCATATGCATACATCCCTTGATATAGAGGACATACACATTCATGCATCATACACAAATTTTAGAGTCTCTCCTTGAACACACCAAAAAATATTATTTGATTTTATTTATATTTAAGTTGAGTCAATAGACCCTTATTTACAATAAGCTTATAATTACATCATTCTGATTTCTTGGTATTAGAAAGAGGACATTCCTCTAGGTTATCATCTGAGTTTAGTTTAGACTTTATAGAAGAGGATGGTTGAGCACACAGGCTCTCGTTTTCCTCTTTAGTCAACAAGGGTACATTGGGTCCACACCCTATAAGCCAGTCCCAAATTGTGGAAATATTTTTGATCTTAGGTGTTCACTTCTCCTCAATCTTCAAGCCTCTCTCTAGCTTGAGTCGAGTAAGAGCTTGAGCTAGAGTTTCATCATCGAGAATTTCTAATTGAATCTTTGTCTTAGAATTTCCTTACTTTACGTCATTCTTATATGAGGTTCTAACAATTTTCCCTTTCCTTCATCCTACCTTTGGCCTTCCCATTCTCGCATTCAATTCAAGTTCAGTCAATTCTCAGGACATCCAAATTTTGGGTCAAGGGTCAACTATGGTAGACTCAAAAGGCCTAGAGTTAAACCATAAGCTCTGATACCAAATGTAATAAACCATTTAAAATTATTACTTAATTAATATTATTATAAATGATACATGAATATAATCCAAATCAAAAAGATGTAACCAGTGGCTAAATTCAATCATAGCTACACATGTCCATTTAAAATGAGTAAAAAAATCATATATTCGCTTCAAAATTCATATTACAATCTCAGGTTTGACTTGGCTCCTAAGGCCTCAAAGTCATTACATTCTATATTTTCCATCAAGTATATGAATGTATTACATCAAGTTACATCATAGACTATAATAGTCTTGTGAACAACTAAGTTTCTTCTTCAACACTCACCTCCACTGGTGGACGAGAACATGGTTGAAGCGCTTTATCACCCAACCACGAAGCTTACGCTTCCTCAGTATTCTTCTGAATTTTAAATGCTTGACCTTGCATGGGAATTTTAGCAAGAGAAAAATCTACAAGGTGGAATCTAGTGTGTTCCCATACATCAACATGCAATTTCTATCTACAAGCTAGAAAAGAAAGTGCAAGATTTATGTTAGGAATGGCAAAGAGTGAAATCACAGAGTTCAATCATAATACATAATGAACTATATTGCTTGTCCAAGCATAATAAATGTGTTGCAACAACAACAAATAATAGGTTTTGGTACATCAAACCTATACTCTTTGAACTCCATTTCAACACCCGTCCCGAAAGGTAACTTTCTACTATACATCTCATAACAGTTATCTACCCTCTAGCAACATCTACCCATAGGTTCTCTAGTCAACTAAGGTATCACTATTTTGTTCAAGTATTTAAAATATTCTTTCACAAATGTCTTCAAAAGAAGAATCGGAATACTAATTTACTCTCTAAACATAAATCAAATTTATGATTCACAAAGTAATTCAACATACATTCATATCATTCTTATGACTATTTTCTACTTCTCATCATAACATTTTACTTTTTAAAATGTATTAAAAATAAAAAAAGGAATTTCACAAGTATTTATATGTAAATAGACGAAGTCTATGTGCATACATATATATGTGCCTACTTATGTTTAAAATTTGTGCATACATTCTAAAATAATTATAAAATTCAGATTTGCAATCTTAAAAATAGTATTCCATTTGACACTTCTTGTCAAAGATAAATAATTAGAACAAGTCTATGCTAACAGTTTCACACATATTGTTATTGCATTCTCACAACTGTGATACTCTATCATTGTTGTTTATTTAAGAACATTCATTGTTTGAACAAAACAAGTATTTTTTCCTACTATATATTCATAAAACAAGTTGTTTACATATGAACATTCATTTTTTAAATAGAACTAGAATTGTTTCCTATTAAGCAGTTTAAAGAATAAGGTTGTTTTAGCTACATAGATAACTTTAACAACAAAACAATGTCGTTTACAAAATATTATTTGTTGTTTACATCATTGCAATTTTATTTCAGACTAAATAGTTACATTTAATAACATAAAATATATTTTTTCCAATAGAACAAGCTTTGCAATTTCTTATTGGTGTTCAAGCTATTTTGATGCTAGGTGGCAGCATTACATTTAATTTTTCACTATTTTTAATACAGAACGGGTTGTTCCACAATTATATGAAAATAATAATGTTATTTTGCCAGTAACACTACCACCTATAGCTTCCCTTTTGTAAATTTTCAAGCAAGCCAAGAGATTTCTCTACAATCTAATAGTCCAGATTCATAAAAATAGAATGACTATTATTTAGATCTTGAACAACTTTCATCCCTGAAAATTCATTGTGCAACTTAATAATATAAGGAATCTAAGTTGGTCAAGCTTGTTGAGAGAAAACATTAAGCAAGTACTCAATCAAAAGAAAGACATGGAAGTTTTGAGTTCTAACATAACTCATGCCTTTTTAAGTTTATACATATATTCACAGGTCACTCTAAATCGACCATTCCCATTGGTCTAGTGCATTTCCTTCTTAGCAACAATAACATACACAGATTTTGACTTTTAAGACAAGTCGGTTTCACTCCAAAATCGACATGCATGCTTCTCAGTTACAAGGGAACAACCCTTCGATCTTTTTCATTGAACCCTAGTTGGGTTTATTGGATTTAAACAAGGATTCCACCACCTTTCCCATTGAAATTTGGTGGCATTAAAATATATACACCACAATTTGAGCTTTTGATTTAGCTAATGTTTATCGACCTAGCTGATATGATGGATATGAAAAAATTTAAAACAAAACACAAGGTTGAAACCCTTTTTTAGGAGATCGTTGATTGACCCTCAATAATGTTTATTCATCTTAAAATACAGTGAAACAAAATAGAGATTTTGATTTTTCATTGAATGGCTTGCACGAGAGTGTGACCTTAAAGAACAGTCATAACTTAATAACTCTAAGGCTCGACTTAGCTCAGAGAGCTAGCTGCAAGGCTTCTACATAAAGCTCATAAAAGAAAAAAACCATAGGGCTAAGCAACCCAAACAATGGTTGATGCCACACTACTCGGCTCAAGGCCGTGGTTATTCATCAAGAATGCATTTACAGTTTAAATGATGCAATCGAAAAGTAAAAAAAATGGAAGAATACCATTTGACAATGGGGAAAAATGATGGAAGAAAATCAAATTTTCTTTCTTAAGTGATCAAACTACCTTAGAAAGCAAGCTTTGTGTGAGCCAGTCTTTTGATCTTTCCCTCACCCACAAGCTCTCTCTCTGCTTTTTCCTTCAAACAAACAAACTTCTTCGCTATGCTTTTTCGTCCACAACCTATATAATCAAAATGGAAACAACAACATATTCTTTGTACATGTCTCTAGTGGAGGTATTATTTCCTTGCTACCTACCACTACTTGTTTGAATATTGCTATTAATTTTGTGGTAGACCACATCCTCCATAATATTATTTTATTTTCAACAATCCGATATTAGAATCCTATTGGTTATCGATTTAAATTTTGACAAGATTATGAATATGTATATGTATTTATGTGTGTGTGTGTGTGTGTGTGTGTGTTTGTGTATATATGTGTGTGTGTAATATTTATATATATATATGTTCATATATATACATATATCTATAGGTATTTATATGTTCATTCTTCATCTCAAATATATGTGTATATATTTATATATATATATATACACATTATTATATAAATATTTTGTTGGGAAGAGTTTATAAGTTCCATATGTCATTTTTAAGAAATTAAGGAACTTTAATTTCATCTCGAGCATCCATATAAACAAACTAAAACAATTTCATTTCTCTTAATTTTCCCATAATTAAATCTTTTATCATTTTTAATTATTCTTTTCAACACTTTCATTTGTTTTCTTCAAAACACAAAGTTTGAGCAGACAATTTAGTCTATGAGCCATTCATTTTCAATCATTGAAACAATTCAAGTCATGAAATTATGTTCTTCTATACATGCGAAAATAGTTCAAATGCAAGTCATCATACCATTTGTGGTATGTGCACCTAGATTCCAACTGGTTTACCATTCAATCCAGCTAAACATTCCTACTTCAACTGTTTTCTCGTCCTTCAAATTGTCACCCTCCAACTGCACACACTTGCACTTGCAAATTTATCAGTAACGTTCAATTCTTGATAACATATAAAATAATTTCCAAAAGTTCACAGAGTCAACATCAGTCAACCTTTTTATTCATTTTATTTTTGAAATTTTCAAAATTTTCATTTAATATTATTGAATTTCTTCAATAATTCAACTTACCATATTAGAATAAATATGCAATAAAATCAGGTTATGACACCTATCCCTATAGCTGCAAAAATCAAACCTCAAAATATAATTAAATTTCAATTAAAATTTGTTAGAGTAATTGGACATTTACTTTATTAATTAAACAATATTTGTTTAATTACGTAAAGTTCCCTTTTAGCTCTTTTTCACTTAAGCTAACATTAGGTACATAATAATTAATTACTTTATTAATTATTATTGTGCAAGCCTAGGGTTTTCCTTTTTAGGGTTTTCATCTATATGTAGTTGAAAACTATCTTTTGTATCATTATTCATTTTACATTTTCAGGTGAATACATTGCTCCACATTCTTGAGCATTTCCTTTGTTGCTTCTCTTTGCTTCTCCTTGTAATAGGTTATTTGCTTGCAAAGATCTTTGGGCTTCTATGGTGTTGTATCTTCTCAACTCCAACATGGTATTAGAGCTTCAGATTTGTAGCTGCTTGTTCTTGTTTTGAGATTTTTGCATTGGAAGCAAATCTAGGGTTCTAAGGTTTCTTCTTGTGGATTCAGCATACTCTGATTTTTAGGTTCACTTTGGGCCCAAACGGACAGTGCCATTGGATTCATAGCACCCAAAAACCCCTAAATCAAATTTCAAATCATCGATTTTGGTCACACTCAACCAGGGTTGCAAAATTCTTTTTAGGGTTTGGCCGTATGGCCCCCTCAGAAAAAAATTCGCAAAAATAAAAACCTAAGGTTTTAATTTTAATTTTCGGCGGCCCGTTGCAAATTTCATCAGCGCCCAGTCCGCGCTCCGCTCAGTCACTCCGCGTCGCTCCGTCCATAGCTCCCCGCCACTCCACTCGCTAGCTATGTCCATCGGGCTCTCCATGCTTCCCGCTTGGTCGCTGCGGAGCTCGCCGCTGCCACTGCCGGGCTCCGCTGTTGCCACCGCCGAGCCGCCGAGCTCGCCACCGCTGAGCTCACCAACCTGAGTTAGACCCTCCAGCCCCCATGGGCTTAACAACCCCATTGCCCGATCACATGGGTGACCGCGGGTCTCCCGCCCTAGCCCCCTGGTCTGCCCAGGCGACTAGGGGCCATTTTTTTTAGCCCCTAGGTGCTAAAGGGGTCTAATAGGGCATTTTTTTTGCTCTGTTTTTCGAATAGGAAGAAGCATTGGAAAGCTGGTTTTGGCACCGATCTGATGACGTAGGTATTTTTATAAAAATTTTACCAGTCTGGATATTTTTTACCAGTCAAAGTGAGGTCTTCTTTCTTCACTTCTGGGGTCATAGAAGGTGCAATCGGACTCCATTTATCAAACTTGAATAGGTGTTGGAAAGCTCTCAATATGCTCTATTCAATGATGTGATCTATTTTATCATAATTTTCACTAGGTACACATGAATTTCTATTGAAGTATTTTTTTCTTATGCATTGCTTCCTTCTTCTCAGTTTGTACTAGGGTTTGGGTTTATCTTTTGTGGGGGGTGTTTTTCTCTTGGTTTCTGTCATTTATATCAAAAAACTAGAACACCAAAACTCTCAAAAATACAAACCCTTCTGCATCTTCTATCTATTCTGAAAGATCACATAATAATAAAAAACACAAGCAGGTATAGGTGCAGGGTTTCATGGCAAACTCTTCAGTTGAGCTACTCACATCACATAACTATCACACTTCAAAGTCTCACATGATGAGGCTACTCAGGTCATGAGGGTTATGGTCTTGTTTAGATGAGGTTCAACCTCAGTTGTAGCATCCTTTTGAGATTATGCAGCACAAGAAAAAGATGGATGAGGCTATGGGTTTGTTATGCATGCATGTTTCAGATAGTCTTTTGTTTCACCTTGATGCTTTGCTCACTCCTCGAGCCATGTGGCTGAAGTTTGAGACACTTTTTGGGGCCATTAATGAGTTTCGCGCATTATAGATTGAGGCAGATCTGACTTCATTGTTACCTGATTCCTTCCCCACTATTGAGGACTTTTTGAACAAGTTCAAAACTATCCGCTCTATTTTACAGGGTTGTGGGAAGAACAAGACAGACACACAGTGCATTTATTTGATTCTTTCGAAGCTTCGTGGTCCATTTCAGATATTTGCTTCCTCCTTCTACTCCACCATGGATGGTTTGGGTGCCAATTTTACCATGCCTACCTTTGATTTATTTTGTGAGCGTTTGTCTCGGGAACAGTCCCACCTTTCTCAGATGGATATGCTCTCAGGTTCAAAGAGAAAAGCATTGGTTGCTCAATCACCGAAGGGGAAACAGAAGAAAAAACTGAGGCCCAAGAAAGATTTTGCAGGTAGTGAGCATTCCTCCAAACCGCCTCCTAAGTCTGATTCCAAACCACCATTTAATCCCAAACATGGGAAATCTTCGAAGTCTGGTGAGTCTTCCTCCAAGACTAAGGAGAAATCAGGCAACACTTGCAGTTTCTGTGGCAAGCAAGGTCATCCAGTTTCCAGGTGTTGGAAACGATTAGAGGCTTTAGAGGAGGCCATGCAGCAGCAACACATCTCCTCACCGCCGTCTTCTTCTTCTTCCACCACAGGGAAGGGTCATGCTCTCACTGCACGAGCATCGACCAATGGGTCCACTTGGATTTTAGACTCTAGTGCTTCTCACCATATGACTCACACTCAGCAGTTGGTCACTTCTCTTGCCTCTTGTGGTACTTCACAGATTGTAGTGGGTGACTCTTCATAGCTTTCCGTCTTGGGTTCAGGTTCTGTCTCTTTGGATGGAGGCACTCTACAGGATGTTTTGGTTGTTCCTGACATTTCGATGAACCTCTTGTCCATTTATCAGATTTGCCACACTGGCTCTGGTAAGACAGTTGAGTTCTCACCGCATGATGTGGTTATTCGGGACCTCCATGATTCTGATTTGGTTGTGGCTATTGGTAGTGTTGATACTGCATCTTGTCTTTACAGATTTGATGGCTTTGCACCTTCTGAGGGTATAGGTTCATCTCTTATAGCACATGCAGATTCAGTGAGTCAGCTTTGGCATGAGCATTTGGGCCATGTCAATTATAGATATCTTCAGCAGATGAGTACACAGTCACTTGTTCTTGGTCTTCCACGGATTTCCTGCACTGACGGTGTTTGTCATGGTTGTGTGCTTGGCAAGCATCATAGGAATCCCTTTCCAAAGGGAAGTACCACTCGTGCTTTGGCACCCTTGGAGTTGATTCATAGTGACCTCATGTCATTTCCCACTCCTTCTTTTTCAGGGGCCAAGTATGTACTCACATTCATTGATGACTTCTCTAGACGCACATGGTTGTACTTTCTTAAGTACAAGTTTGATGTCTTTGATTCCTTTCATGTCTTCAAGACATTTGTAGAGAAGCAGTCTGGTCTCTCTATCCGACGGATACGTACAGATAATGGGGGGGAGTATGTGAATCAGGCTTTCAGATAATTTTGCACTGAGCATGGTTTACAGCATCAGTTTTTTGTTCCCTACACCCCTCAGCAGAATGGTATCGCTGAGCGCAAGAACAAAACTTTACGGGAGATGGCTAATTGTATGATTCAGTCCAGGTCCATGGATTCATCTTTTTGGGCAGAGGCAGTCAATTGTGCCAACTATATTCAGAATCGGATGCCTCACAAGGCGATTCGACATATGACTCCTGAGGAGGCTTGGTCTCATGACAAGCCTGATATTTCATCATTTCGAGTATTTGGTAGTGAGGCATGGGCTTTTATTCCTGATGCTCAGAGGAGAGCTATGGAGCAAAAGAGTCGACCCCTCATATTTGTCGGCTACTGTGAGGATGTTAAGGAATACAGGTTATTTGATCCTGATTCCAGAGAGGTCTTGTTTCGACGGGATGTTCAGTTTGATGAGCGCCTTCCTCTAGTTGATACCCTGTCTCCAGTGTCCACTTCACTACCTACTCCACCCTCTACAGCTCTTCAGGATTATTTTGAGGATTCTGATGAGGATATTGATGATCCCCCATCTCCACCTCCACTTGCTCAACCTTAGAGGCCCAAATGGGCTCAATTTACTATTGAGGCAGCAGGATCTATGGCCGGTGATCCTTCAGACACTCGTCGCACTCGTTCTCATACTACGGGTTCTAGTCTTTTGACTCATGCTCTTTCAGAGGATCCTCAGAGATTTTCAGAGGCGACAGGTCACCCTAAGTGGGATAGTGCTATGGAGGAGGAGTATTCTTCTTTGATGAGGAATAGTACATGGGATCTCTATCCTCTTCCTAAGGGCAGAAAGATGGTTCGGTGTTGATGGTTGTATCGCACCAAGTATGCTGCTAATGGTTCTATTGATAAGTAGAAAGCACATCTTGTTGTGAAGGGTTTCTCATAGGTTGAGGGTATTGATTACTCCGAGACATTTGCCCCTGTCGCCAAGATGAATTCTATTCGCTTTGTACTATCACTTGCAGCTTCTAGAGGATGGCTGATTTTTCAAATGGATGTGAAGTGTGCCTTCTTAAATGGTGACCTACAGGAGGAGATCTATATGGAGCAGCCTTAGGGATTTGTTCATGATGTTTCCTTGGTTTGCAGACTTCAGCGTTCATTATATGGTCTCAAACAGGCCCCTCGGGCTTGGTATGAGAAGATGGACTCTTTTTTGCTCTCCACTGGCTTCACTCGCTGTCATTCTGATCACACGGTCTATGTTCAGCATCTTGAGGGTGAGATCCTGATTCTTGTGCTATATGTTGATGATCTTCTCATCATCAATAGCTCATCCTCTATGATTCAGAATTCTCAGCTAGCCTTGATGGAGCAGTTTGAGATGACAGATCTTGGCCTTCTGCACTATTTCCTTGGTCTTTAGGTGATTCAGTCTTTAGAGGGGATCTCCATTTACCAGCAGAAGTATTCTTTTGATATGCTTCAATGTTTTGGCATGCTTGATTGCAAGCCTACCCCCACACCTTTTCAGTCAGGGGTTGTTTTGACTACTACTTGCCCCACTCCTTCAGTAGATTCTACACTTTACAGGTAGTTGGTTGGCAGTTTGTTGTACCTGCCTCACACTCGTCCTGATCTTTCCTTTGCGGTTGGTCTTGTCTCTCGATTCTCACATGATCCTCATAGAGTCATTGGCAAGCTGCCAAGTGTATTTTGAGGTACATTCAGGGCACCACTTCATATGGCATTCACTACACATTAGGGGATCCTCACATTGTTGGCTACACTGACTCAGATTGGGCTGGTGATGTCAATGATCGGAAGTCTACTTCTGGCTTTGTTTTTTGTCTCGGCTCTGGTCCTATCACATGGTCGTGCAAGAAGCAGACTGCTCATGCATTATCATCTACAGAGGCTGAGTACCGAGCTGCAGTGCTCGCTAGTCAGGAGATTCTATGGCTTCGTCAGTTGATGACTGAGTTTGGTTTTCCTCTTGATAGTCCCACTATTCTTTGGTGTGACAATCAGAGTGCTATACACATTTCGCGCAACCCGGTGGAGCATCAGCGGACGAAGCACATTGAGCTTCATATGCATTTCATCAGACAGTTGATTCAGGATGGTTCTCTCATCTTGAAGTATGTTCCCACTGCCGAGCAGGTTGCAGACATCTTCACGAAACCTTTTGCATCTCCGCACTATCTTCAGTTGCGCTCTATGCTTGGGGTGAAGGAAGTTGTCCTTGGGGGGTCTTTATGAGGCCTTCCTTCCTTCATGTTTCTTTCAGCATGTTGTTCTCTCTCTTTTTGGAGAGGAGTTTTTCCCACTGGGTTTTCTCCTTTTCTCCGTTTCATAGAGATTTCATTGTACTTGGGTACCTGATCTGGCCTTGTTGTCGGGACCCATTGCTTTTGCTTTCAGTGGCTTCTTCTAGGTTTTATCTTCTCCCTATATCTATCTTAAGGGGGGGTGTTAGAGTAATTGGACATTTACTTTATTAATTAAACAATATTTGTTTAATTACATAAAGTTTCCTTTTAACTCTTTTTCACTTAAGCTAACATTAGGTACATAATAAT
>CM021106.1:630636378-630791002 GCA_007115665.2 Sequoiadendron giganteum | reverse complement strand
ATATGAAGTCTTAAACTTCGTGATCATCTTGGATACTCCAAGGTGTCTTGAATAAGGTGCATTGTGAACTTCTTCTAAAACCAAATTTCTTAGCTCTCCAGGGTCAGGAATATACATTCTTCTCTAGTATCTCAAAATACCATTCAGTTTGATCTCATACCCATCAAACTGATGATCCGAAGAATTTACCACTAGGGCTCTCTTCATTATCTCATAGTGCTCATCCCCTATCATGCTCTAAATTACCTGTTGTCTCAAGTTAGACCTTGTTGATATCATGGTTGGCATATGTCTTCGTCTATTAAGAGCATCAACCACTATGTTCTCTTTTCCTTTTATGTATTATATTCCAAAGTCATACTCACTAAGGAATTCCAACCACCTTCTCTATCATGCATTAAGTTTTGGCTGGGTAAATATGTATCTTGATCCTAAGTGGTATATCTTGAGTTCAAATGGTTTTCCCAAAAGATAATGCATCCACATTTGTAATGCATGAACTATGGCCACCAGTTTCAAATCATGAGGCCCATAGTTCACTTTGTGTTGCTTGAGCTTCCTTGATTCATATGCTACAACTTGTCCATCTTGCATTAACACTACTCCCAATCCCTCTCCTGAAGCATCTGTGATTATTGTAAATCTCCCATTAGGATCAGGGATAGTCAACACTAGTGTTTTCATGAGCCTCTCCTTCAAGAGTTGGAATGTCTACTCACATTTATTAGTCCATTCAAACCACGTTCCCTTCCTTTGGAGCGAGGTAATAGGAGATGCAATCTGGGAGAAACCTTGCACAAAATTCCTATAGTATCCTGCGAGACCCATGAATCTACAAACTTCTGACACATTTTGTGGCATTGGCTATTCCACGATCGCATTGATCTTCTTAGGGTCTACAGAGACTCCTTCAGCTGAAATGATATGACCTAAATAGTGCACTCTATCCTGGTAGAATGAACTCTTGGACAACTTTCCAAATATTTTCCTTTCTCTCAATCACTGAAAAACTATCCTCAAATGTCTATCATGCTCTTCGACGGTCTTTGACTATTCATGAGGTTCATAAAGGATGTTGGTGCATTAGTCAAACCAAAAGGTACCACTATGAACTCATAATATCCATACTGAGTTTTCAAAGTAGTCTTTAGAATATCTTCTTCCTTTATCCTCAATTGATTGTACCTTGACCTGAGATCAATTTTGGAGATCACCGTTGCTCCCTTCATTTGATCAAACAGTTCATCAATTCTCAAAAATGGATACCAATTCTTGATGGTAACCTTGTTCAACATCTGATAATTCATACATAGACATAAGGTTCCATCCTTCTTTTTCACAAAAATAATCGGTACTCCCAAGAAAACACACTAGGTCTTATGAGTCCCTTATCTAGCAATTCAATTAGTTGGGCCTTCAACTCATAGGGTTACATGGTGGTCATCCAATAAGGTGCCTTGGATTGAGGCTCGGCTCCTAGAACAAGGTCAATAGAAAAATTGAATTCCCGCTTTGGAGGCAACTTCATAAGTTCATCAAGGAATACATCTTAGAACTCCTTGAGAATAAGATAGTCATCTAAATATGACTCCTTGCTATTAGGATTACTAGCATGCTCCGCATAAATTACACACCCCTTTCAATGAGCCTTCTTGAGTTGCATCATAGAAATTTGTTTAAGATCTAAGGGTCTCTACATTCCACAAACCTCAACTGGGTTTCCATAATCATCCAGATAGTTGACCACCTTATCCTAATAGTTCACTATAGCCTTATGCTTAGTTCACTATAGCCTTATGCTTAGTTCACTATAGCCTTATGATATTATTCTAGGATATATAAAACATTTTGTAGCTCCAATATCAATTAAGATAGAGACAGATTGGTCGTAGAGCTTACTTGTCAGGTGAATTGGTGAAGCCTGATATTTCGCTTGTCTGTTATCCACTACAACGTGGGTCTAGTGATTATGCTGATAGCTTCCTTTTGTGAATTTGACCACTAAGAACAATTTGAGCCATAATGGTTACCTCCACAAGTATAACATCCATCTCGAGGCTCTTTGTGACCTCTCAGCTTGTCCTCCCTAAAGCCCTTCTACTTATGGTCATCCTTACCCTTGCCTTTGTTTGCTTTCTTGTTCTTTCCACCATTACCATCTTCACCCTTCTCCTGTGACTCACTTCCCCTCTTGAGATTGTGGATATGATGGCTCTTGTCTCTCTTATGAAATTTCTTCTTCCCATATAGTGACTTAGAATTTGAATCGTTGCGAATATTGGATAGTTGTTGCAACTTTTGTTCTTGTTTGGTGGATTTTTGGAAGACTTCATTCATGGTTTGAGATTCATGCATAACCAATTTAGCTCCTATGTGAGGTTTGAGTCCCATTATAAATTTTTGGATATGAAACCATTCATCCCCCTGATACTGAGGCACATATTTCAATAAGTTGGTGAAATTTTCCCAATATTGAATCACAGTCATATTTCCTTGGGTTAAGTTCTGAAATTTTGTCACTTTCTTGTCAAAGAAAAGTTATGGTAGCCATCTCTTCTCGAAATCTTGGAGGAAGATTTCCCAAGTGATCTCAGCAAGTTGAAGATTTCATTCTAACTTCTCATTGTCCCACCAAGTCGATGCTTCATCTGAGAGCTCATATGTAGCCCATGTTGCCTTGGTTTGTTTAGAAAGGTTACGAAGCCCAAAGTATTTTTCCATTTCTAAAATCCAAGTGTCAACTCTTACTCTGATAGCCTTACCATCAAACTTGGGTGGTGCTACTCTTTTGAGGTCTTTCCCAAGCTCTTCCTCAATTTTCCCTCGTGGACCTACTCCTGGACCACCGTCTCCTTGATTGCCTTTTGTATTCCTACGATCCCAATCCTCGCATGCCACTTAGACTTCTTGCTCTATATGATCCATGTGAGACTCTTTTCAATTCAAAATATCTATAGTTTTCTCCAGTCTCTTGTTTGGTTTGTTATCAAAACCACTACCACCACCGTCTTTCTTGGTGGTCACCATGTTATCCCACACTTATACTACAACACAGTCACATTTATCACATCTCAACACAAGGTTCTATGAATAAATGTTCTTAGGATAAATCACATAATTTTCATATGCATACATCCCTTGATATAGAGGACATACACATTCATGCATCATACACAAATTTTAGAGTCTCTCCTTGAACACACCAAAAAATATTATTTGATTTTATTTATATTTAAGTTGAGTCAATAGACCCTTATTTACAATAAGCTTATAATTACATCATTCTGATTTCTTGGTATTAGAAAGAGGACATTCCTCTAGGTTATCATCTGAGTTTAGTTTAGACTTTATAGAAGAGGATGGTTGAGCACACAGGCTCTCGTTTTCCTCTTTAGTCAACAAGGGTACATTGGGTCCACACCCTATAAGCCAGTCCCAAATTGTGGAAATATTTTTGATCTTAGGTGTTCACTTCTCCTCAATCTTCAAGCCTCTCTCTAGCTTGAGTCGAGTAAGAGCTTGAGCTAGAGTTTCATCATCGAGAATTTCTAATTGAATCTTTGTCTTAGAATTTCCTTACTTTACGTCATTCTTATATGAGGTTCTAACAATTTTCCCTTTCCTTCATCCTACCTTTGGCCTTCCCATTCTCGCATTCAATTCAAGTTCAGTCAATTCTCAGGACATCCAAATTTTGGGTCAAGGGTCAACTATGGTAGACTCAAAAGGCCTAGAGTTAAACCATAAGCTCTGATACCAAATGTAATAAACCATTTAAAATTATTACTTAATTAATATTATTATAAATGATACATGAATATAATCCAAATCAAAAAGATGTAACCAGTGGCTAAATTCAATCATAGCTACACATGTCCATTTAAAATGAGTAAAAAAATCATATATTCGCTTCAAAATTCATATTACAATCTCAGGTTTGACTTGGCTCCTAAGGCCTCAAAGTCATTACATTCTATATTTTCCATCAAGTATATGAATGTATTACATCAAGTTACATCATAGACTATAATAGTCTTGTGAACAACTAAGTTTCTTCTTCAACACTCACCTCCACTGGTGGACGAGAACATGGTTGAAGCGCTTTATCACCCAACCACGAAGCTTACGCTTCCTCAGTATTCTTCTGAATTTTAAATGCTTGACCTTGCATGGGAATTTTAGCAAGAGAAAAATCTACAAGGTGGAATCTAGTGTGTTCCCATACATCAACATGCAATTTCTATCTACAAGCTAGAAAAGAAAGTGCAAGATTTATGTTAGGAATGGCAAAGAGTGAAATCACAGAGTTCAATCATAATACATAATGAACTATATTGCTTGTCCAAGCATAATAAATGTGTTGCAACAACAACAAATAATAGGTTTTGGTACATCAAACCTATACTCTTTGAACTCCATTTCAACACCCGTCCCGAAAGGTAACTTTCTACTATACATCTCATAACAGTTATCTACCCTCTAGCAACATCTACCCATAGGTTCTCTAGTCAACTAAGGTATCACTATTTTGTTCAAGTATTTAAAATATTCTTTCACAAATGTCTTCAAAAGAAGAATCGGAATACTAATTTACTCTCTAAACATAAATCAAATTTATGATTCACAAAGTAATTCAACATACATTCATATCATTCTTATGACTATTTTCTACTTCTCATCATAACATTTTACTTTTTAAAATGTATTAAAAATAAAAAAAGGAATTTCACAAGTATTTATATGTAAATAGACGAAGTCTATGTGCATACATATATATGTGCCTACTTATGTTTAAAATTTGTGCATACATTCTAAAATAATTATAAAATTCAGATTTGCAATCTTAAAAATAGTATTCCATTTGACACTTCTTGTCAAAGATAAATAATTAGAACAAGTCTATGCTAACAGTTTCACACATATTGTTATTGCATTCTCACAACTGTGATACTCTATCATTGTTGTTTATTTAAGAACATTCATTGTTTGAACAAAACAAGTATTTTTTCCTACTATATATTCATAAAACAAGTTGTTTACATATGAACATTCATTTTTTAAATAGAACTAGAATTGTTTCCTATTAAGCAGTTTAAAGAATAAGGTTGTTTTAGCTACATAGATAACTTTAACAACAAAACAATGTCGTTTACAAAATATTATTTGTTGTTTACATCATTGCAATTTTATTTCAGACTAAATAGTTACATTTAATAACATAAAATATATTTTTTCCAATAGAACAAGCTTTGCAATTTCTTATTGGTGTTCAAGCTATTTTGATGCTAGGTGGCAGCATTACATTTAATTTTTCACTATTTTTAATACAGAACGGGTTGTTCCACAATTATATGAAAATAATAATGTTATTTTGCCAGTAACACTACCACCTATAGCTTCCCTTTTGTAAATTTTCAAGCAAGCCAAGAGATTTCTCTACAATCTAATAGTCCAGATTCATAAAAATAGAATGACTATTATTTAGATCTTGAACAACTTTCATCCCTGAAAATTCATTGTGCAACTTAATAATATAAGGAATCTAAGTTGGTCAAGCTTGTTGAGAGAAAACATTAAGCAAGTACTCAATCAAAAGAAAGACATGGAAGTTTTGAGTTCTAACATAACTCATGCCTTTTTAAGTTTATACATATATTCACAGGTCACTCTAAATCGACCATTCCCATTGGTCTAGTGCATTTCCTTCTTAGCAACAATAACATACACAGATTTTGACTTTTAAGACAAGTCGGTTTCACTCCAAAATCGACATGCATGCTTCTCAGTTACAAGGGAACAACCCTTCGATCTTTTTCATTGAACCCTAGTTGGGTTTATTGGATTTAAACAAGGATTCCACCACCTTTCCCATTGAAATTTGGTGGCATTAAAATATATACACCACAATTTGAGCTTTTGATTTAGCTAATGTTTATCGACCTAGCTGATATGATGGATATGAAAAAATTTAAAACAAAACACAAGGTTGAAACCCTTTTTTAGGAGATCGTTGATTGACCCTCAATAATGTTTATTCATCTTAAAATACAGTGAAACAAAATAGAGATTTTGATTTTTCATTGAATGGCTTGCACGAGAGTGTGACCTTAAAGAACAGTCATAACTTAATAACTCTAAGGCTCGACTTAGCTCAGAGAGCTAGCTGCAAGGCTTCTACATAAAGCTCATAAAAGAAAAAAACCATAGGGCTAAGCAACCCAAACAATGGTTGATGCCACACTACTCGGCTCAAGGCCGTGGTTATTCATCAAGAATGCATTTACAGTTTAAATGATGCAATCGAAAAGTAAAAAAAATGGAAGAATACCATTTGACAATGGGGAAAAATGATGGAAGAAAATCAAATTTTCTTTCTTAAGTGATCAAACTACCTTAGAAAGCAAGCTTTGTGTGAGCCAGTCTTTTGATCTTTCCCTCACCCACAAGCTCTCTCTCTGCTTTTTCCTTCAAACAAACAAACTTCTTCGCTATGCTTTTTCGTCCACAACCTATATAATCAAAATGGAAACAACAACATATTCTTTGTACATGTCTCTAGTGGAGGTATTATTTCCTTGCTACCTACCACTACTTGTTTGAATATTGCTATTAATTTTGTGGTAGACCACATCCTCCATAATATTATTTTATTTTCAACAATCCGATATTAGAATCCTATTGGTTATCGATTTAAATTTTGACAAGATTATGAATATGTATATGTATTTATGTGTGTGTGTGTGTGTGTGTGTGTGTTTGTGTATATATGTGTGTGTGTAATATTTATATATATATATGTTCATATATATACATATATCTATAGGTATTTATATGTTCATTCTTCATCTCAAATATATGTGTATATATTTATATATATATATATACACATTATTATATAAATATTTTGTTGGGAAGAGTTTATAAGTTCCATATGTCATTTTTAAGAAATTAAGGAACTTTAATTTCATCTCGAGCATCCATATAAACAAACTAAAACAATTTCATTTCTCTTAATTTTCCCATAATTAAATCTTTTATCATTTTTAATTATTCTTTTCAACACTTTCATTTGTTTTCTTCAAAACACAAAGTTTGAGCAGACAATTTAGTCTATGAGCCATTCATTTTCAATCATTGAAACAATTCAAGTCATGAAATTATGTTCTTCTATACATGCGAAAATAGTTCAAATGCAAGTCATCATACCATTTGTGGTATGTGCACCTAGATTCCAACTGGTTTACCATTCAATCCAGCTAAACATTCCTACTTCAACTGTTTTCTCGTCCTTCAAATTGTCACCCTCCAACTGCACACACTTGCACTTGCAAATTTATCAGTAACGTTCAATTCTTGATAACATATAAAATAATTTCCAAAAGTTCACAGAGTCAACATCAGTCAACCTTTTTATTCATTTTATTTTTGAAATTTTCAAAATTTTCATTTAATATTATTGAATTTCTTCAATAATTCAACTTACCATATTAGAATAAATATGCAATAAAATCAGGTTATGACACCTATCCCTATAGCTGCAAAAATCAAACCTCAAAATATAATTAAATTTCAATTAAAATTTGTTAGAGTAATTGGACATTTACTTTATTAATTAAACAATATTTGTTTAATTACGTAAAGTTCCCTTTTAGCTCTTTTTCACTTAAGCTAACATTAGGTACATAATAATTAATTACTTTATTAATTATTATTGTGCAAGCCTAGGGTTTTCTTTTTAGGTTTTCACTATATGTAGTTGAAAACTATCTTTTGTATCATTATTCATTTTACATTTTCAGGTGAATACATTGCTCCACATTCTTGAGCATTTCCTTTGTTGCTTCTCTTTGCTTCTCCTTGTAACAGGTTATTTGCTTGCAAAGATCTTTTGGGCTTTTGTGGTCTTGTATCTTCTCAACTCCAACATGGTATCAGAGCTTCAGATTTGCAACTGCTTGTTCTTGTTTTGAGATTTTTGCATTGGAAGCAAATCTAGGGTTTTTGTGGAATCAGCATACTCTGAATTTTAGGTTCACTTTGGGCTCAAACGGACAGTGCCATTGGATTCATAGCGCCCAAAAATCCCTAAATCGATTGTCAAATCGTCGATTTTGGCCACCGTCAACCAGGGTTGCAAAAAAAAAATTTAGGGTTTGCCTGTACAACCCCATCAAAAAACGCAAAAAAAAAATTTAAAAATTAAAAAAAAACAAAGTTTTTAATTTGCACGGCCAGTGCAAATTATTTCCACCGCCTGACGGCCACCATCGTGCCTCCCGTCGGCCTCCACGCCGCCCGTCGGCCTCCGCACCACCGCCTGCACCGCCACCGAGCTCAGCCATCCGTGCTCCACCCGTTTCTCGTGCTCAACTCCTGCTCCGTGCTCGGCCGCCTCGCCTAGTCTGCTCTGACATTGCCTAGTCCACTATCGTCAAGCTCGTTGCCGCCGGGCTCGCCACCTGCGAGCTCGCCAACTTGCTCTCGTCGGGCTCGCCGACCCGAGTCGACTCCTCCAGCCCCCATGGGCTTAAACCCCTTGTCGCCAAGTCATATGGTGATCGAGGGCTCCGGCCTAGCTTCTGCCCCTTGGTCTACCCAGGTGACCAGGGGCCATTTTTTTTAGCCCCTAGGTGCTAAAGGGGTCTAATAGGGCATTTTTTTTTGCTCTCTCACGAAATCGGGCATAACTCGGGTGTTTTAGCTCCGTTTTTCGAACTAGAAGAAGCATTGGAAAGCTAGTTTCGGCACTGATCTGATGGTGCAGGTAATTTTATTAAAAATTTACCAGTCTAGATATTTTTTACCAGTCAAAGTGAGGTCTTCTTTCTTCACTTCCGAGGTCATAGAAGATGCAAACGGACTCCATTTTTCAAACTTGAATAGGTATTGGAAAGCTCTCAATATGCTCTATTTAGTGATGTGATATATTTTATTAGAATTTTCACCAGGTACATGAGAATTTGTTTTGAAGTATTTTTTTCTTATGCATTGCTTCCTTCTTCTCAATTTGTACTAGGGTTTGGGTTTATCTTTTGTGGGGGGTGTTTTTCTCTTGCTTTCTGTCATTTATATCAGAAAACCAGAACACCAAAACTCTCAAAAATACAAACCCTTCTGCATCTTCTGTCTATTCTAAAAGATCACATAATAATAAAAAAATACAAGCAGGTACAGGTGCAGGGTTTCATGGCAGACTCTTCAGTTGAGCTACTCACATCACATAACTATTACACTTGGAATTCTCGTATGATGAGGCTACTCAGGTCACGAGGGTTATGGTCTTGTTTAGATGAGGTTCAGCCTCAGTTGCAACATCTTTTTGAGATTATACAGCACAGGAACAAGATGGATGAGGCTATAGATTTGTTATGCATGCATGTTTCATACAGTCTTTTGTTTCACCTTGATGCTTTGCTCACTCCTCAAGCCATGTGGCTGAAGTTTGAGACACTTTTTGGGGCCGTTAATGAGTTCTGCGCATTATAGATTGAGGCAGAACTGACTTCATTGTTACCTGATTCATTTCCCACTATTGAGGATTTTTTGAACAAGTTCAAAACTATCCGCACTATTTTACAGGGTTGTGGAAAGAACAAGATAGACACAGAGTGCATTTACTTGATTCTTTCAAAACTTCGTGGTCCATTTCAGATATTTGCTTCCTCCTTCTACTCCACCATGGATGGTTTGGGTGCCAGTTTTACCATGCCTACCTTTGATTTGTTTTGTGAGCGTTTGTCTCGGGAACAATCTCACCTTTCTCAGATGGATATGCTCTCAGGTTCAAAGAGAAAAGCATTGGTTGCTCAGTCACTGAAGGGGAAACAGAAGCATAAATCAAGGTCCAAGAAAGATTTTGCAGGTAGTGAGCATTCCTCCAAACCGCCTCCTAAGTCTGATTCTAAACCACCATTTAATCCAAAAAATGAGAAATCTTCAAAGTCTAGTGAGTCTTCCTCCAAGACTAAGGAGAAATCAGGAGACACTTCTAGTTTCTGTGGCAAGCAAGGTCATCCAGTTTCTAGGTGTTGGAAATGATTAGAGGCTTTAGAGGACGCCATGTAGCAGCAACACATCTCCTCACCTCAGTCTTCTTCTTCTTCCACCACAGGGAAGGGTCATGCTCTCACTGCACGAGCATCGACCAATGGGTCCACTTGGATTTTAGACTCTGGTGCTTCTCACCATATGACTCACACTCAGCAGTTGGTCACTTCTCTTGCCTCTTGTGGTACTTCACAGATTGCAGTGGGTGACTCTTCCCAACTTTCCGTCTTGGGTTTAGGTTCTGTCTCTTTGGATGGGGGCACTCTACAGGATGTCTTGGTTGTTCCTGACATCTCGACGAACCTCTTGTCCATTTATCAGATTTGCCACATTGGCTTTAGTAAGATAGTTGATTTCTCACCACATGATGTGGTTATTCAGGACCTCCATGATTCTGATTTGGTTGTGGCTACTGGTAGTGTTGATAGTGCATCTCGTCTTTACAGATTTGATGGATTTGCGTCTTCTGAGGGTATAGGTTCATCTCTTATAGCACATGCAAATTCAGTGAGTCAGCTTTGGCATGAGCGTTTGGGCCATGTCAATTATAGATATCTTCAGCAGATGAGTACGCAGTCACTTGTTCTTGGTCTTCCACAGATCTCCTGCACTGACAGTGTTTGTCATGGTTGTGTGCTTGGCAAGCATCAAAAAGATCCCTTTCTGAAGGGAAGTACCACTCATGCCTTGGCACCCTTGGATTTGATTCATAGTGACCTCATGTCATTTCCCACTCCTTCTTTTTCAGGGGCCAAGTATGTACTCACATTCATTGATGACTTCTCCAGATGCACATGGTTGTACTTTATTAAGTACAAGTCTAATGTCTTTGATTCCTTTCGTGTCTTCAAGACATTTGTAGAGAAACAATTTGGTCTTTCTATCTGGCGGATACGTACGGATAATGGGGGGGAGTATGTGAATCAGAATTTCAGAGATTTTTGCACTGAGCATGGTTTACAGCATCAATTTTCTATTCCCTACATCCCTTAGCAGAATGGTATCGCTGAGTGAAAGAATAGGACTTTATGGGAGATGGCTAATTGTATGATTCAGTCCAGGTCCATGGATTTATCTTTTTGGGATGAGGCAGTCAATTGTGCCAACTATATTCAGAATCAGATGCCTCACAAGGCGATTCGACATATGACTCCTGAGGAGGCTTATGACAAGCCTGATATTTCATCATTTCGAGTATTTGGTAGTGAGGCACGAGCTTTTATTCCTGATGCTCAGAGGAGAGCTATGGAGCGGAAGAGTCGACCCCTCATTTTTGTCAGCTACTGTGAGGATGTTAAGGCATATAGGTTGTTTGATCCTGATTTCAGAGAAGTCCTGTTTCGACAGGATGTTCAATTTGATGAGCGCCTTCCTCCAGTTGATACCCTGTCTCCAGTGTCCACTTCACTACCTACTCCACCCACTACAGCTCTTCAGGATTATTTTGAGGATGATTCTGATGAGGATATTGATGATCCCCCATCTCCACCTCCACTTGCTCCACCTCAAAGGCCCAAATGGGCTCGCTTTACTATTGAGGCAGCAGGATCTATGGCTGGTGATTTTTCAGACACTCGTCACACTCATTCTCATACTACAGGTTCTAGTCTTTTGACTCATGCTCTTTCAGAGGATCCTCAGAGATTTTCAGAGGCGACAGGTCACCCTAAGTGGGATAGTGCTATGGAGGAGGAGTATTCTTCTTTGATGAGGAATAGTACATGGGATCTCTATCCTCTTCCTAAGGGCAGAAAGATGGTTCGGTGTTGATGGTTGTATCGCACCAAGTATGCTGCTAATGGTTCTATTGATAAGTAGAAAGCACATCTTGTTGTGAAGGGTTTCTCATAGGTTGAGGGTATTGATTACTCCGAGACATTTGCCCCTGTCGCCAAGATGAATTCTATTCGCTTTGTACTATCACTTGCAGCTTCTAGAGGATGGCTGATTTTTCAAATGGATGTGAAGTGTGCCTTCTTAAATGGTGACCTACAGGAGGAGATCTATATGGAGCAGCCTTAGGGATTTGTTCATGATGTTTCCTTGGTTTGCAGACTTCAGCGTTCATTATATGGTCTCAAACAGGCCCCTCGGGCTTGGTATGAGAAGATGGACTCTTTTTTGCTCTCCACTGGCTTCACTCGCTGTCATTCTGATCACACGGTCTATGTTCAGCATCTTGAGGGTGAGATCCTGATTCTTGTGCTATATGTTGATGATCTTCTCATCATCAATAGCTCATCCTCTATGATTCAGAATTCTCAGCTAGCCTTGATGGAGCAGTTTGAGATGACAGATCTTGGCCTTCTGCACTATTTCCTTGGTCTTTAGGTGATTCAGTCTTTAGAGGGGATCTCCATTTACCAGCAGAAGTATTCTTTTGATATGCTTCAATGTTTTGGCATGCTTGATTGCAAGCCTACCCCCACACCTTTTCAGTCAGGGGTTGTTTTGACTACTACTTGCCCCACTCCTTCAGTAGATTCTACACTTTACAGGTAGTTGGTTGGCAGTTTGTTGTACCTGCCTCACACTCGTCCTGATCTTTCCTTTGCGGTTGGTCTTGTCTCTCGATTCTCACATGATCCTCATAGAGTCATTGGCAAGCTGCCAAGTGTATTTTGAGGTACATTCAGGGCACCACTTCATATGGCATTCACTACACATTAGGGGATCCTCACATTGTTGGCTACACTGACTCAGATTGGGCTGGTGATGTCAATGATCGGAAGTCTACTTTCGGCTTTGTTTTTTGTCTTGGCTCTGGTCCTATCACATGGTCGTGCAAGAAGCAGACTGCTCATGCATTATCATCTATAGAGGCTGAGTACCGAGCTGTTGTGCTCGCTAGTCAGGAGATTTTATGGCTTCGTCAGTTGATGACAGAGTTTGGTTTTCCTCCTGATAGTCCCACTATTCTTTGGTGTGACAATCAAAGTGCTATACACATTTCGCGCAACCCGGTGGAGCATCAGCAGATGAAGCACATTGAGCTTCATATGCATTTCATCAGACAGTTGATTCAGGATGGTTCTCTCATCTTGGTGTATATTCCCACTGCCGAGTAGGTTGCAGACATCTTCACGAAACCTTTTGCATCTCCGCGTTATCTTCAGTTGCGCTCTATGCTTGGGGTGAAGGAAGTTGTCCTTGGGGGGTCTTTATGAGGCCTTCCTTCCTTCATGTTTCTTTTAGCATGTTGTTCTATCTCTTTTTGGAGAGGAGTTTTTCCCACTGGGTTTTCTCCTTTTCTCTGTTTCATAAAGATTTCTTTGTACTTGGGTACCTGATCTGGCCTTGTTGCTGGGACCCATTTCTTTTGCTTTCAGTAGCTTCTTCTAAGTTTTAGCTTCTCCCTATGTCTATCTTAAGGGGGGTTGTTAGAGTAATTGGACATTTACTTTATTAATTAAACAATATTTGTTTAATTAGATAAAGTTCCCTTTTAGCTCTTTTTCACTGAAGCTAACATTAGGTACATAATAATTAATTACTTTATTAATTATTATTGTGCAAGCCTAGGGTTTTCCTTTTTAGGGTTTTCATCTATATGTAGTTGAAAACTATCTTTTGTATCATTATTCATTTTACATTTTCAGGTGAATACATTGCTCCACATTCTTGAGCATTTCCTTTGTTTCTTCTCTTTGCTTCTCCTTGTAATAGGTTATTTGCTTGCAAAGATCTTTTGGGCTTCTGTAGTGTTGTATCTTCTCAACTCCAACAAAATCCACCTACAATAGCCTTGACAAAGATAGGAAGTTGCAAAAAAAATTCCCTTCTTTATCTCCTAAAAAAAAAAAATTCAAGGCAAGTCTTCGGTGCCCATTTCCCACTTCCTAATTTTTAAGGATCAACATTAAATGTTTATAAAACTCTCTTATCCCATTTCCAACACCTCATAGTGGGTTTTTATCTATTTTGCAATTTAAAAGCTTTATTCTTCTTTTTGCTTTAAATCCCACTAGTTAACTTGTCAACATGCACAGGAAATTAATTTGAAAAATTCAATTATTCAAAGATATTTCATTTGGCACATTTTATTATGAATTTCAAACCAAAAATTGACTCTCACCAAAATTCAAAAATGCACAACAAAATTTAAATCTTTTTGATTGACACGGGATTGCCAATTATCATGGATGCTCCTACATCAGACACCCATGGTAGAAAGAAATGTTTCTTGATTTGCACTCAAAAGAAATTGTAGATTTTATGTCTATCTTGGATCCATCTCATTTCTTTGTCTATTTAAATCTTCTTATTCATCAAATTTTGCAAGATTACACTATTATATATCCTTTCACCTTTACTCCTCTAATACTTGAATTTTCTTGAGATATCCTCATTATCTCAACTTAATCGAATTAATATTACTTCCATCTAACCTAGCTAATAATGTTATTATTTAATCTTGAGTTAGCATCAACCTTATTATTTTCCTTAAATCAACATGTCAATGTTTCTATTTACTCTCATATTAACAATTCCATTATTATCATTAAATTGAGCAATAATAATTCTAATAAATTTCATATGGGCATTACTAGTACTACTTCCTTTAAGAGAGCCAATAGATTAATAATCACATTATTTTTGTTAATTAAAATATTGATACCATTATTAAATCTCGTACTTACAATAATGTTATTTTTATCATCTAAGTCAATAATAATGTTAATATTTGACTCTTAATAACGTTATTATTATTATCTTCCATGAAACAGAAATACAATATTATTTTTGAGCATTAAATTGTCATTAACATTATTATCATCATTACATTTAAGTAATAAATTGTATTACTATCGATGCTAATGTTTTGACATTTAATCTACTCTAACTAATAATACTAAAAGAGCCTGAATACTAATATTATTGCTCCACCTACATTTATTTATTTTAATAAGATCATTGTCAGCTGATAAATATTGTGGGTCTTTTATTTTCATATTATTCTTATTTTCCTTAATGGTCTAATAACTAAATCTACCCTAAAATTGAAATACATTCACCTACCCTCATGATTCCAACATGGTTGCAACACATATTTTATTCACAAATGGTTGATTCCAAATTTCAAACAGTTAATAGCATAAATAATAGGAATTAAAGGATGTTGTAGTGCTAAAAGCTAAATTTCCTCATTAATAGGAGCTTGGCTGAAACTTTCATGCTAATAAACATACTCTAAACCCTATCAAAACCTTATTTTCTGGCTGTAGATTGCCAAATTGGAGGAGTGAAAGGTAGCACCAGCGAGGAAGAGTTTTAAGGAGCGGATACCAAAAATGGTGAGGAAGGAAAGAAAGGACAAAGAATGATGAACGACTGAGATTCGTTTAATCGCCTTGCATTGATATGGATGCAAGATAGTCATTGATACCCTATTACATGTATGCTATCTCATAGAATTACACCCTAGCTAAGTTGTAGAACTTAGCATTCTAGAGGAACATGCAGACTTTTCCAGGCTTTGGGTCAGCTGTAATGGAAAAGAACCTCCGAAGAAGGTTGACTTCCTAGCTGGTTATCACCTATGCTATTGATTTTCTTTTGTCAGGAAAAGGGAGAAAGAAGAGTACTTGAAATGAAACGTAATTCTATGGTGATACACCAAACTAACAAGAGCTATGAACATTCAGACTGGCATACACTTGAACACTAATGACTGATATTGAACTGCACATGTTACTATAAGTTTATGCATGAATATTTTGTAGAAAGGTTTGGCTTGCATACACTTTCAAGAAGGAAAGGTAACTTTCACAAATTAAAGGATCATACACAACTTTAAAACACAATTTACAACCTCCATAACCATACTTTTGCAAGGCATAATACATGAGACAAAGCTACAGGGAAATAGAAAAATCTCACAAGAAACTTGATCAATCACTGATGATGCACAATGTTGCAAGAACAAGAAGGCAAAAATAACACAATCAATAGTATCCAAGGTATTCTCTATATATCATACTCCAAAATGAGTTACAAAACATGTTGTAATCTCCAAAGGACTGTAAATGTCATAAGGCAGAAAAGTACATATCAGAACTCCCCCCAAAATGAGTTACAAAGCAACTAAGTAGTAAATCTCTAAGTGATTCCACCAAAAAAGGCTCTAGAAGCATCTTGGGTCGGATGCAACAATAAACCCAAAAATATAGCATGTAAATCTTCAACAAATGAGCTCCAAACTGTTGAAGAGGTCAAGTTTGACCAAGTCCAACATGATGACACATGAAATAAACCCTTAAAAGGCTCCAAAAACAATTAAAACCCCCTAAATTCTCTCCAAATGTTTGCAAATCTTTCTCAACTCCCTTATATTCTCTCCATGTCATAAAAATTCTTCATCTTTCTCTCCCAAGACTTGGTCACATATTGACACATGATCATATCTTTATCCTCCCTTTGTTATGCGTTGGAAATCAGCAATATTCTTGCATTAAAAGAACACTTAAGTCAAAATGATTTATAAAGCATCACTAAGACTTATTGTTTCACAATTTTCAAATACCATGCAAAAATAAACATCATAAGTCTTTAAAAGACTTAACATTAAAGATAAATTAATAGGGCATAAGACTAAGAGTCTCAGCCTTCAACTTTAATTAATTTCACATAGCATTTTTAAAACAATGACAAAAATGCCATGTCTTTTATTGGCCACGTATTAGGGTTAACAAACCCTAAGAAAAAGCATTAATCACTTTTCATTCTGCTTTGAAGCTTCATGAAGAAGCCAAACTACCGCCATCAGAAGGTTTCTGAAAGTTTCTTGGAGCTCAACCATGGTAAATTTTGAAGATTACTGAGGCATTTTGCTTGCATTTTCTAATAAAAGAGAGTGTTCAAGTTCAAGGTAAGCATTTCTAAAATATTTTTGTGTTTTTTCACTCATTTTTAGCAAATAAAAATGCTCGAAATTGAACCTTTTTATCATAAAAATGAATAAAATCTTTTGCATTCTGAACTTTTAATTTCTTGTAGCTTTCATATACTTGGGGAAAATGGAGCATTTTTGTAAGAGATTTTAAAGTATATGCAATACAGACCACAGCTTTAAAAATTAAGAGCTTTTTTTTCCTTTTGTACTCTCTATAGATATTTAATGGCAGCCATGCATTTCTCTATTCCAAGGCCATTTGATTATGATTTCTCTATAAACAATTCATACTCACAAAATACATAAGCTTTTTGGAGTTTTATGGTTGTGGCCATATTTTTTACAGTAGTTTTCTCTTTTCATGTTTTCATTCCACTACACTTCATGAAGAAAATAAAACAAAAGATTTCTTTACTCTATGTATTTTGGGATTGCATTCTATTAGATCTCGAAGCTTCTACAGATAATAATTATTCATTCATGGCACGGTCCCTACTTTTTCTATTTTCCAATGGATGTATCTCCTTGCATTTTATTGTGTTAATACTTGAGGGTTTCTCTTTTTCACTTGAGCTCGACCTCCAGATTTAAACATATATATAAGGGTTTTTCTTTCTTGTATAAACTAAGGCTTCTTTGCATCCTCACCTGGGTTTGCATTTAAAACTGACCCTAGTTGCCTTTATTGAGACAAAGAGCTCTCATATACACGGTCTACTATTGATCAAGGGTTATTATGTTTCAATGCATATTTTCACCTGTGTTATGCTTTTTCACCATCCTTTCTTGTTGATCTATGCTACCGTATCTTGTATTTGAGAAAATATGTAAAGCAATTTGAAATAATGAATTTATGACTGCAATCTATTTGAATATTTGCTTTATTTGTGGAATATACTCTAGCCTTTGGATAATCATCATTTGTTGCTCCTGTGTTCTTGAGTATATACAATATGATTTCTCCTCATTGAATTTACCTAAACACTATTCTTCTCCTATATTATCTCAGTCTTCACAATCTTATGATATAGACTATTTTTTATGTCTATTTTCATCTTCATACATAGATCTGTCATTATCCATCATATTGTTGTAGCATTGTCTTCTCATTAGGATCATGATTGATCACTATTCTTGTTTTGAGACAACCATACCTTGACAACACTTGGGATACCTATATCCTGTTGTGTCTTATCTCTTAAAAGCTCTATTTTTGACATATTATAATAGCACTATTTACTATGCATTCATTTACTATCTATAGTCATCCAGTCACTTAGGATGACTGTCATGGATTCTTTGTCACAAAACTCTTACTCATCATAAGAATTAAACAATGATCATTGTCCTCATGTTAAGATTGATATGAATATGGATTGTCTAAAATACTAAAGTCTCTGTAATGATATTTCATTATGATTTTGCCTATGAAAAAGAAGATCAAACTGTCTTTCAAATATGTGATTGCATATACTAGTCAACTATCTCTTGAATGCCCACTTAATACAAAATTGATCATGTATTCTACTTGTTGCATGATAATAAACCCAACACAAACACCTTACTGCCCTTTAATATGCATTTTTTTTTGTGACATAGTGGTTTGAATTATGCATCATACTCATCCTCCATAGTTGTCCTCTTGATGAATTCTTGAAACTCTTCATATTGTCAATGTGCAATGTAATCTTTACTGAATTTTTATTTATATGAGCTAAGCTCAACCCTTGTGGGAGCTACATTTTCCCCACTCATATTAAATAAATCAAGATGAAATATAACAAAATTAACTTGTGACTGCACATGAAGCAAACAAGTTAGAAAATAAATTCATGTTTTGGGTGTGTTTGAAGACTTCAAAGGTTTTCATGGACACTTAAAGTATGCATTGCTGATTTAATACACATTGAGATCAATTTACACATGCATAGGTGCTTGTTCATGTAAGGTTGGGGACTTTTCATTGCTTAGAGCAAGGCTCTAACATCATTGTTTATGTCAAATGCAGGAACTAGGAGCAGCATGGAGCTATGAAGGACACAAGCAATTCAGGACAGCAATTGGACAAGATAACACATCAGAACCAGTCATTCTTAGGCAATGACTAGTTTCCTTCCTTATATGCACATTTATTTTACTTACTTATTCATGTATATACTTTTCTTTATTTGTATTGAATAATTAAAGTCAATCTCATGGCTTGTCTGAGACAATGTACATTTTTTCATTCAATAAAGATTACTATTTTGTTCATAAAAGATTTGAATCTTTCTTCTGTTACTTGCACTTGTATGAATGCAATAATTTATAAATGTAATTTTTTCTGGATTATTTCATTTATGCATTTGAATGTAATGTAATAAAGATTTAAAATGCACCTTTTCCTTAGTTTAAAAACAACAAGCTCTGCCTGATTGAGCTATAAGTAAAAATCTGGTAAGATTTTTGGTGACATTTGTTGCATGTTTTCCTGCTAAACATCCTAACTAGCTGCCTAGGCTTTTCCAATGGGCATGGATTCACTCAGAAACTAGGCATATGACTTAGAAAATAGACTCAAAACTTTTGTAACTCATATTTTATCAGTACGAATGACACCCTGACATTTATTGAAAATAAAATAGCAGAAAGGAAACTAACTAACTATGCTAAAACAACACTTATGGAATAAAAAAAAACCTAAATCTAGAAACCTATTCTAACCTAACCTAACTAGCAAATAATTTGGTCAAACGAAACCACTAATTGGCTTCACAAAATAACACCCCTTCCTAATTAATAACTGATGCTTTACATGATTATGTATTCATGAAAGAACATGAAACACATGCAAATATTCAACAAATTGTTGCAATTTTTCATTAATAATGCAAATAAGCTCACTTACTCCTTGATTTTGATGATGCCTATTACTATCCTGGAATGGACAAGTCAGTTGAATTTTATCACTTTCAGTTGCCTCTCCAAAATTTTATTCAATTGTAGCATCCACATGCTTGGGTGCAAGCATAATCTCTAGTACCTTAGTGGCATTCAAACTAGCTAAATATCTGATTGGACAACCTCTTGAATGAACAAAATTTGAACTACCATTGTTGGATTCCCAATTGAGATCTATTGTTTCAATTTCATCTTGAAGAGTAGTATCCAACTTTTGCTCTGATTCAACTTGTACAATACTTTCATGCAATTCAACCTCCTAGATACCTAAATCAGAACTTTATTTCTCAAAGGAGGAAGGCAAATGTCCAAATAACAAAATAGCCTCTTCCAGCACATTTTCAATCAATGCAACAACCTCAAGCTCCTTTGTACACCAAAAAGGAAACTTCTTGCTAAGATTATGCAAATCAACTTCATGGGAAGTTTCTTGACTTGAGAGAAGGAACCCCTCTCTGTCAGGACTACATTCCTCTTATTGCTTCAAAATTTGTTCAAACTCGTGAACCTACTATTCTAGTTCATCATGACTATCAACTTCTTCAACCTGGTTCAATTCCTTGTCAACCAACTTTGAACAAAAATGTTCAATAACATCTATACACAGCTCTCCATAAAGCTCAACATTAGCTTTTTCATTCAAAACTCGCACAAAACTATCAAAGCTCATACCTTGGAAGATGATGTCAGGTTCTGTTATATGCTCTTCTTCATGGTCTAAAGCTCCATTTTCTTATCGATGATCATCAATCAACAACTCACCATACTACTTGATCTCTTATGGTTGTTCTAATACTACAGTTGGGGTGATAAAAGACACACCCCCTTCATCATGTTGAATGAATTAAGGTAACTCATCAATCCAAACCATAGAAATCTCTTGTTGATTAGTCTCTCTAACCTGTTTATCTTGTTGTCCTAGTGGAACCATTGAAGCAATTTCATCATCTTTAACCATACAAGGAAGTTGATTAGTTAGAACGTTCAAGGATTCATCTGGAAAAATGTTTTCTTATTCAATCCTTTTATGTTCTAACCTATACAGCTCCATAGCTAAATGCAACAAGTTTATGTTTCCAGTCTCCTCCATGTTGAATGAACTATGTTGGTCAATGGGTTTCTTTGGAACGGTAGGAGATGTATGAATCTGCACCTCTTTCGCAATAGCTCTCTACTTTTCAAAACTCTATCCATGTAGTTGGTGTTGATACTCTGAATAAGCCTGACTACTTTGCACTTAAGCACGCAAGAGCTTCATTTTCCCCTCCCTACAAACTATCTCCTATTCAAGACCCTCTTCAAATTGCATCCTCTGTGTCTTCAACTTTTGGACACAAAAATAGGCATGTTCAGCCATTTCTTGTTGTTGCATAATGGTCTTTTTATGCTTCTTGATGTTGACCAACATGCCATACATGTGTGAGAATGTCATACCGACATCATTAATCTGCATATGTTCAAACCCTTGGCTCAAATCCCACAACACATGGTCAAATTGTTGGAGTGGGTCCAATACAATTTGGTAAGGATGCTTTGGAGGCTGATTATGTAAATGGTCATGTTGGTTAGCATCAAAAACGTCCTCCTGGGGTTGATTTTGATCATATACTAGCTGATAATGAGATTGAGCAAGGATGGGAGGGTGGAAAACATGATGAGAATGTTGGTAATATGTTGTTACAGGGTCATTTTGAGTAAAACTTGCAGCATTCTCAATATGATAAGGCAGATAGGAATACGTAGGCATAACATTTTCATGAAATGGTGAATGGTAAGACATGTTACCATGAAACAACACCTAGACTATTGAAACCAGTTATTTAGGGCTTGGAGTCGCTAGGTATGTAAAAAAAACTTACCTTTAAAGGTTGAAAGTACTATTGTACACACCAAACAACGGTAATGCATAGTACAAATGAATTGACACTATCAATTCTTGATCCCATCAGATGTGCCAAAAAGTGTTATCTCATAGAATTACACCCTAGCTAAGTTGTAGAACTTAGCATTCTAGATAAATATGGGGAATTTTCTAGGTTGTGGGTCACCTGTAATGGAAAATAACCTCCGAAGAAGGTCGGCTTCCTAGCTGGTTATCACCTATTCTACTATTATTTTTTTTGTCAGGAAAAGGGTGAAAGAAGAGTACTTGAAATGAAACCTAATTCTACGATGATACACCAAACTAACAAGAGCTATGAACATTCAGACTATAATACACTTGAACATTGATGATTGATATTGAACTGCACAACATGTTACTGTAAGTTTATGCATGCATATTTTGTAGAAAGGTTTGGCTGGCATACACTTTCAAGAAGGAAAGGTAACTTTCACAAATAAAAGGATCATACACAACTTTAAAACATAATTTATAATCTGCATAACCATAATTTTGCAAAAAAGGAAAAGTACATGAGACAAAGCTACAAGGAAATATAAAAATCTCACAAGAAACTTGATCAATCACCTGATGATGCACAATGTTGCAAGAACAAGAAGGCAAAAATAACACAATCAATAGTATCCAAGGTATTCTCTATATATCATACTCCAAAATGAGTTACAAAACATGATGTAATCTCCAAAGGACTGTAAATGTTACAAGGCAGAAAAGTACATATCAGAACTCCCCAAAAATTAGTTACAAAGCAACTAAGTAGCAAAGCACTAAGTGATTTCACCAAAAAAGGCTCTAGAAGCATCTTGGGTCGGATGCAATAATAAACCCAAAAATATAGCATGTAAATCTTCAACAAATGAGCTCCAAACTATTGAAGAGGTCAAGTTTGACCAAGTCCAACATGATGACACATGAAATAAACCCTTAAAAGGCTCCAAAAACAATTAAAACCCCCTAAATGCTCTCCACATGTTTTCAAATCTTTCTCAACTCCCCTATATTCTCTCCATGTCATTAAAATTCTCCATCTTTCTCTCCCAAGACTTGGTCACATATGACACATGATCATATCTTTATCCTCCCTTTGTTATGCGTTGGAAATCAACAATATTCTTGCATTAAAATGACTTATAAAGCATCATTAAGACTTAGTGTTTCACAATTTTCAAATACCATGCAAAAATAAACATCATAAGTCTTTAAAATACTTAACATTAAAGATAAATTAATAGGGCATAAGACTAAGAGTCTTAGCCTTCGGCTTTAATTAATTTCACATAGCATTTTTAAAACAATGGCAAAAATGCCATGTCTTTTATCGGCCACATATTAGGGTTAACAAAACCTAAGCAAAATCATTACTCACTTTTCATTCTTCTTTGAAGCTTCATGAAGAAGCCAAACTGCCACCATCAAAAGGTTTCTGAAAGTTCCCTGGAGCTCAACCATGGTAAATTTTGAAGATTACAGAGGCATTTTGCTTGCATTTCTGATAAAAGAGAGTGTTAAAGTTTAGGATAAGTATTTTTGAAATATTTATGTGTTTTTCCACTCATTTTTAGTAAATAAAAATGCTTGAAACTGAACCTTTTTATCATAAAAATGAATAGAATCTTTTGCATTTTGAACTTTTCATTTCCTGTAGCTTTCATATACTTGAGGAAAATGGAGCATTTTTGTAAAAGATTTTAAAGTATATGCAATACATACTACGAATTTTGCTCAAAAATTAAGGGTTTTTTTTCCTTTTGTACTCTCTATAGACATTTAATGGCAGCCATGCATTTCTTTGTTCCAAAGCCATTTGATTGTGATTTCTTTGTAAACTTGGCATACTCGCAAAATACATAAGCTTTTTGGAGTTTTATGGCTGTGGCCATATTTTTTACAATAATTTCCTCTTTCTGTGTTTTTATGGCACTGCACTTCATGAAGAAATTAAAACAAAAGGTGTTGGATGTTGTGGTTGTGTTGCTGATATGTGGTTGTAATTGATGTCAACACTATTAGCATTGGTGATTCTGAAGGTTGTATATGTCGAGGATATTGAGAAAATTAGAATGAATATTTTGTAGGCAGTCTATGAGGCTATGATGATCAGAATGGTGGAAAGTTGTGTAAGTTGGTAATCAAGAGGTGTGCTTCAAAGGGTTTTTTTTTTAGCCTACATATTATGTTGTCTAGAAGTCTCAATGGTACGCATCAAGATTGGAGAAAGTTATGAGTCTCTGAGTTCCTACAATTATTATGTTACTGTAGCAAGTGTTTCTAGAAGGAGAGAATGCAATTATAATAAATTGAGTTGTTGTGTATGTTGTGATGATAAGTGATGTTTCTATATCATTCTCTATCATTATGGTACGTTTGTGCTAATCAGTGTTCTTGTAATCAAATATTTTCTTTTGTGTGTTCAATTTTTCATGTTCTTGGTCGACATGATGGTGGTAGTGTTTTGTGGATCCTTGTGGATTAATATTTTAATGTTTGGTGTGTTTGAGGATGTTGGTTTAGGTCTTCTTTATGATGTGACCGGCTTAGGTTGGTGCACATTGAGACTTACTCATGAATTGGGTTGACAGTTTATAATTCATCTATTCTTTATTTGTGGCCGACAAAGTTGTTGATGTAAATTCATGTAGCGGATATATAAGAGTGATTATTTCTTCATTTTGAAGAGTGTGAGGTATGTTCAGTGAATGTATGTGAAGTGTATGTGCCAATAAAGACTAGATCATTCAATTTCAAAGTAGAGTGTGAAGAATATTGAGTGAAGTGTGAAGAAGTATTTTTGTGCCTAATCGAAACCATCATTAGGCTTTTGTAGAAGATAATTTCTCAGTTCAACCTCATCAGATGGATTTAATATGATTGTTTTATGTAAGGAAGTGAGCCTTCCCTTTGAGCAGTGAGCTCTAGGCAGTGTGCCTGAATGCATATGCATTCCTTATTCATTTTCCATTATACTTCTATCAGGGTATAATCTTGTGGACTAACATCCACCGTGGTTTTTCCCCTAACAAGGTTTCCAAGTATAAAATCTTGGTGTTCATGTGTTTTTGATGTGTTGTTGATTCATGTTTTCTTTGTTAATTATTAGACCTGAGATTAAAGGTTGATAAGGCTAAATAATTTTAAATTTTGTAACAATTGATTCACCCCCCCCCCTCTCAATTGTTTATCCTTGTTTTTCCAACAATTGGTATCAGAGCATGTTCCTTTGAAGAATTTCAATAGCTTGAGGTGATCCAATATGGCATCATACAATAAGGATAGTCCCATATTTGATGGTACAAATTATTCTCTATGGAAATTTAGAATGGAGTGTCATTTGAAGTGCATTGGTGAACCTTTCCGGAAGATTACAAAGAATGGATATAATATTCCTCGTAATGGTCCCTCTACTCTTGATGAGATCAAAGAAGTTGAAACTAATATCAAGGCTATAGAAGTATTGCTAAGTGCTTTGATAGATTTAGATATGACAAATGGAATAGGTTTGAAGACAACACATGAGATCTGGAAGAAATTAGAGACATTGTATGAAGGAAATTCACAAGTGAAGATTGCTAAGCTAACAAGTCTGAAAGGCAAGTGGGAGAACTTGAAGATAAGTGAAGATGAAAATATTGCTAATTTCATGTAGAAGGTAAATGAACTAGTGATGGGTATTAGGTGTGCTAGTGGAATTATGGAAGAAGATGAGATTGTGGCTAAAGTGCTCAGATTAGTGCCTACTTCTTACAAAATAAAAGCTCATGCTATTGAAGAGCTCAAGACAGTAACAAATGTGACAAGAGACATGTTGATTAGTAAACTAGTTGCCTTTGAGTTGAGTGAATTTGGTGAGTCTACTCCTAAGATAGAATCTGCATTCAAAGCTACTATATCCGAAAAAATCCAACAAAGATATGATCTGGGAGAAAGTTCCAGAAAAACATTCAAATATGAAGATGAGATGAAACAGATTGAAGATGAAGAAAGAGAGCTAGAATAGTTGGAAGAGCAGGAAGCATTGATTGTGAAAAGAAAATCCAAAGGACATGGTAAGTACAAAGGAAAGTTTCCTATTAAATGTTTCTCTTGCAGTAAGATAGGTCATTTTGCATCAAGGTGTCCTGAAAGAGTTTCTAAGTATAAACCTAACAAATCTAGATTTCAAAAGAAATGCTATTATACTGAAGAATGTGTTACTGGTGATGAATCTGATAAGGAAACTAGAAATGAAGATGGATGGGTATTCATTGCTATCAAGGAAAATGGTACAATGTCCATTGAATTTGCTAGTGATAAGAATGTTGAGAAAGCTCTTGCAGCTAGAATTGATGAAAAAGATGAGTGGGTGATTGACAACGGATTCTCACATTATATGACTGACGATAAAGCAAGTTTCTAAGATTGGATAATTATGATGGTGGTGTTGTAAGATTTGGAGATAACAATGTTGGTGCGATTTTTGGCAAAGGCACTATTTCTCTTGGTGGTAAATACAATATTGATGACGTCCTTTATGTTGAAGGATTGAAGCATAATTTTTTGAGTGTTGGAAAAATGGTAGACAAGGGATACAATCTTCAGTTCAAAGATGGTAAGTGCAGGATATTGGGAAGTTCTGGAAATATAATTGCTTCAGGTACAAAAACAAGATGTAACATTTTTCACTTAAGTGCTGGTAGTGAAAGTTGTTTAATTTCTCAAGTTGATGTAATTCTGTTATGGCATAGGAGGTTGTGTCATGTGAATTTTGATAACATTGTCAAAGTAAGCTCCACACAAGCAGACATAGATCTACCTAATTTAGTAAAGCCTACTAACACTATATGCAAGGAATGTCAGATGGGAAAACATACAAGAATTTATTTTCGGAGAAAATAACATCATTCTAATGGTGTACTAGAGCTGGTACATACTGATCTATGTGGTCCATCCAGAATCAAAAGTCTACAAGGTGAAAGGTACTTTATGTTGCCTATTGATGATTACTCTAGGATGATATGGGTTGCTTTCTTGAGAGAAAAACATGAAGCACTAGAAAATTTCAAATGTTTCAAAGCTATGGCCAAAAATGAGACAGGTTTGAAGGTCAAATGCTTAAGATCATACATAGATGGTGAATTCACTTCCTAGGAGTTCAATTCATTTTGTGAATAGCATGGAATCAAAAGATAGTTATCTGCTCCCCAGACCCCTCGACAGAACGAAATTGTTGAAAGAAAGAACAAAACAATTTTGGATGTTGCTAGAACTATGATGTTGGAAGGAAATGTTCCTCATATCTATTGGAGAGAAGTTGTAAGCATTGTTGTATAAACTATCAACCGGGTAAATGTTAATGGTAATTTTGGTAAGACTCCTTTTGAGCTATGGTTTGGTTATAAGGCTACTGTTAAATATTTCAAAATCTTTGGAAGTTGATGTTATATCAAGAGAGATGAAGATATTAGCAAGTTTGATGCTAGAAGTGATGAAGGAATCTTTTTGGTTACTCTACTAAGAGCAAAGCTTACCGACACTACAATAGAAGATTGAAGAAAATGGTTGAAAGTGCAAATGTCAGAGTTGATGAAGACACTGTTAGATCATCCAGATATTGTGGATATGACTCGGATGATCAACAAGATAGTATTGTTGGAAAAACAAGGATAGACAATTGAGAGGGGGGGTGAATCATTTGTAACCAAAATCAAACTTATTCAACATAATCAACCTTTAATCTCAGATCTGATAATTAACATTGCAAGCATAAATCAATAATACATCAAAGACACATGAACACCAAGATTTTATACGTGGAAACCCTGTTAGGGGAAAAACCATGGTGGATGTTAGTGCACAATATTATACCCTGTTAGAAGTATAATGAATAAGGAATGCACTTGCATTCAGGAACACTGCCTAGAGCACACTGCTCAAAGGAAGGCTCACTGCTTTACATACAACAATCAGATTAAATCCATCTGATGAACATGAACTAAGAAATTAGCTTCTTCACAAGCCTGATTACAGTTCCAGTTAGGCACAAATACACTTCACTCAACCTTCTTCACACTCTACTCAATCTCCTTTCACACTCTGCTATGCTCTTGAATGATTTGACCTTTATTCGCACATGTACTTTACATACACACCGAGCATTCCCCTAAAATGAGGAAAATAACCACTCTTATATATTTGCTACATGTATTTACATCAACTACATTGTTGGCCACAAATAAAGAATAAATTACAACTGTCGTCCTCAATACATAAATAAATCTTAATGCGCACCAACACAAGTCGGTCATAACATAGTGAGGACTCAAATAAACACCTTTGAACACTCCAAACAATAAAATATTATTCATGGATCCACAACACGCTACGAGCATCATGTCGGCCAAGAACATGAAAACTCGAACACACATCGAAAAATTCTCTGATCACGAACACTCCAATCAATGTAGACGTAAAAAACTAATATAGCATAATCTAGACTCATCCATGAATGTCACAAGGACATGCACGACAACTGAAATTTTCAGGATTTCATCCTCTTCTTCCAAGAACACCTGCTACAATAACAAAATGAGTGTAGGAACATAGAGCTTCATAACTTTCTCAAATCTTGATGCATACCACTGAAACTTTTAGACAACATGCTAGATAGACTCAAAAATAAACCCTTTAATGTGCACCACCTAATTATCAACTTACAACACTTTCCTCCACTCTGATCTTCTTAGCTTCATTGGCTGCCTGCAATATATTTATTACAATTTTCTCAATATCTTCGACATATACAGCCTTTAGAATCATCAATGCTAATAATGTTGACATCAATGACAACCACATATCAACAACACAACCACAAAATCCAACAAGTACAAATAATCGAAAGAATGTGCAAACACATAATCAAGTTCAAATTGTTTCGGTGAATCAAGAGAATCATGGAGGAGAAGCTAGTGGAAGTGTAGAAGAGAGAACAAAAGAACCAGAAGTCAAAGAGAATCCCAAAGTCCCAAGGTATGTAAAGTTAAATCACTTTGAAAATCATATTATAGGAGACAAGAACAAAGGTGTGCAGACTAGAAGAAAAATTACAGAAGAGTATTGCCTGATTTCCAAGACTGAACCTAGCAATGCTAATGAAGCACGTAAAGATGAATATTGGATGGAAGCAATGAAGGAAGAATTGATGCAGATAGAGAAAAATGATACATGGATTCTTGTTCCTAGACCTCAAGATAAAAATGTGATTGAAACTAAATGGGTCTTTCAGAATAAGTTAAATGAACAAGGTGAACTAGTCAAAAATAAAGCAAGACTGGTATGTAAAGGGTACTCATAGATGGAAGGTATTGATTTTGAAGAAACCTTTTCCCCTGTTGCTAGAATTGAAGTTGTAAGGTTGTTTCTTGTTTATGCTACTTTCAAAAATTATGAAGTCTAGCAAATGGATGTGAAGTCAACATTTCTAAATGGTGAGTTAGAAGAATAAGTCTATGTTGAGAAACCAGATGGATTTCAACTGATTGATGAAAAAGACATGGTTTGTCAGTTGAAGAAAGCACTATATGGAGTCAAACAAGCCCCTAGAGCCTAGTATGCTAGATTGGATAAATACTTGTTGAAGCTTGGATTCAATAAAGGTACTATTGACAACAATCTATATTTCAAGATGGATCAAGATAAAGAGTCGATTATTGAAGTCTTTGTTGATGAAATTATTTTTGAAGGTGATGATGACTTGTGCATGAATTTTGTTGATGAAATGAAAAGTGAATTTGAGATGTCAATGATTGGAGAGCTAAAATTATTTTTAGGATTGCAAATTACTTAGTTAGAGGATGGAATCTTCATATCTCAGTCCAAATATGTAAGAGAGTTATTGAAAAGGTTTGGCATGGAAGATTCAAAACCAGTTGGAACACCCATGGTAACCAGATGCAAGCTAACTCAGAATGATGATTCTCCTAAGGCTAATCAAACAAGGTACAGGTCAATGATTAGTGGATTGCTCTATTTGACTCATACTAGACCATATATTTTGAATGTTGTATGTATGGTTCCTAGATATCAAGCTGATCCAATTGAATCACATGTGACTGCAACAAAGATAATTTTCAAATACTTGAAAGGAACGGTTGATTTTTGGTCGTTGGTATCCTAAGGATGATGATCTTACTTTGAATTCCTTTACAGATGTAGATTTGGCAGGAGATGTGGATGACATGAAAATTATAAGTGGTGGTTCATTCTTCTTGGGGAAGAATTTGGTGTCTTGGCTAAGTAAAAATAAGAATTTCATTTCCTTATCCATTACTGAGGCAAAATACATTTTTGTTGCAAACAATTGCACTCAAGTAATATGGATGAAGTAGATGCTGAGAAATATCAAAATTGAGTATAATGAGCCTATTGCTATTATTTGTGATAACTCAAGTGCCATAAACATTTCCAAGAATCTGGTGTTACATTTAAAGACAAAACATATATCTATCAAGTATCACTTTTTGAGAGACAAAGTGAGTGATAAAGAAGTCATATTGGAATATGTGCCCACTAAGGAACAAATTGCAGATATATTCACTAAATCGTTGCCTAAGGATACTTTTGAGTATCTTAAAGGAAAGTTAGGGGTGATTTCCCCTCCTAATCTGAACTAAGATGTAAGTCTTTGCATCAATTCATGCACTCATAGTCAAATCTTGTTTTGGATTGATGTTGTGGTGGCTACTACTCAGGGGGAGTAGTTAGATGATTCAAATATGTGGTTCAGAGCTTGTGTACCTTTTCCATTGATGTCAAAGGGGGAGAAGAGAAATGTGAAAAACCTTTGAGGTAGAAAATGGAAGAAGAGTAATGTAAAAGGGAGAAGAACAATTTGAGAAGAGTTAGTTGTGTTGATGGTATTTTTCACATTATGTGTTGCCATCAATCCAAAGGGGGAGATTTTTGGATGTTGTGGTTGTGTTTTTGATATGTGGTTGTCATTAATGTCAACACTATTAGCATTGATGATTCTGAAGGTTGTATATGTTGAGGACATTGAGAAAATTATAATGAATATGTTGAAAGTAGTCTGTGAAGCTATGATGATCAAAATGATGGAAAGTTGTGTAAGTTGGTAATTAGAAGTTGCGCTTCACAGGGTTTTTTGTTGAGCGTATCTAGTATGTTTTTTGAAAGTCTTAGTGGTACGCATCAATATTGGAGAAAGTTATGATTCTCTAAGTTCCTACAATTAATTTGTTACTGTAGCAGGTCTTTCTAAAAGGAGAGAATACAATTATGATAAATTTATTTGTTGTGTATGTTGTTGTGATGATCAGTGATGTTTCTAGATCATTCTCTATCATTGTGGTATGTATGTGTTAATCAGTGTGCTCTTGATTGAATATTTTCTTTTGTGTGTTCAAGTTTTCATGTTCTTGGCTGACATGATGGTGGTAGAGTGATGTGGATCCTTGTGGACTAATATTTTAATGTTTTTCATGTTCGAGGATGTTGATTTAGGTCTTCTTTATGATGTGAAAAACTTAGGTTGGTGTGCATTGAGATTTATTCATGAATTGGGCCAATAGTTTGTAATTCATCTATTCTTTATTTGTGGCCAACAAAGTTGTTGATGTAAATTCATGTAGCAGATATATAAGAGCGATTGTTTCTTAGTTTTGAAGAGTGTGAGATATGCTCAGTGAATGTATGTGAAGTGTATGTGTGAGTAAAGATCATATCATTCAATTTCAGAGCAGAGTGTGAAGAATATTGAGTGAAGTGTGAAGAAGTGTTTTTGTGCCTAACCAGAACTGTCATCAAGATTTTGTAGAGGCTAATTTCTCAATTCAATCTCATCAGATGGATTTAATCTGATTGTTTTATGTAAGGAAGTGAGCCTTCCCTTTGAGCAATGAGCTCTAGGCAGTGTGTCTGAATGCATGTGCATTCCTTATTCATTTTACATTATACTTATAATAGGGTATAATCTTGTGGACTAACATCCACCGTGGTTTTTCTCCTAATAGGGTTTCCACGTATAAAATCTTGGTGTTCATGTGTTTCTGATGTGTTGTTGATTCATGCTTTCATTTTTAATTATCAAATATGAGATTAAAGGTTGATAAAGGTTAAATAAGTTTAAATTCGATAACAAGTGATTCACCCCCCTCTCAGTTGTTTATCCTTATTTTTCCAACAAAATGTTTATTTACTCTATATCTTCTTGGATTTTATTCTAGCAGATCTTGAAGCTTCTACAGATGATAATTATTCATTCATGGCATGGTCCCTACTTTTTCTATTTTCCAATGGGTGTATCTCCTTGCATTTTATTGTGTTAAGACTTGAGGGTTTCTCTTTTTCACTTGAGCTCGACCTCCAAATTTAAACATGTATATAAGGTTTTTTCTTTCTTGTATAAACTAAGGCTTCTTTGCATCCTCACTTGGGTTTGCATTTAAAACTGACCCTAGTTTCCTTTATTGAGACAAAGAGCTCTCATATACATGGTCTACTATTGATCAAGGTTTATTATGTTTCAATGCATATTTTCACCTGTGTTATGCTTTTTCACCATCCTTTCTTGTTGATCTATGCCACTGTATCTTGTATTTGAGAAAATATGTAAAGCAATTTGAAGTAATGAATTTATGACTGCAATCTGTTTGAATATTTGCTTTATTTGTGGAACATATCTAGTCTTTGGATAATCATCATTTTTTGCTCTTGTGTTATTGAGTATATACAATATGATTTCTCCTCATTGAGTTTACTTGAACACTATTCTTCTCCTATATTATCTCAGTCTTCACAATCTTATGATATAGACTATTTTTTATGTCTATTTTCATCTTCATACATAGATTTGTCATTATCCATCATATTGTTGTAGCACTGTCTGCTCATTAGGATCATGATTGGTCACTATTCTTGTTTTGAGACAACTATACCTTGACAACACTTGGGATACCTATATCTTGTTGTGTCTTATCTCCTAAAAGCTCTATTTTTGACATATTATAACAACACTATTTACTATGCAATCATTTACTACCTATAGTCATTTAGTCACTTAGGATGCTTGTCATGGATTCTTTGTCACAAAACTCTTACTCATCATAAGAATTAAACAATGATCATTGTCCTCATGTTAAGATTGATATGAATATGGATTGTCTAAAAGACTAAAGTCTCTGTAATGATATTCATCATGATTTTGCCTATGAAAAAGAAGATCAAACTGTCTTTCAAATTTGTGATTGCATATACTAGTCAACTACCTCTTGAATGCCCACTTAATACAAAATTGATCATGTATTCTACTTGTTGCATGATTCTAAACCCGACACAAACACCTTATTGCCATTTAATATGCATTGTTTTTTTTTTGTGACATAGTGGTTTGAATTATGTATCATACTCATCCTCCATATTTGGTCTCTTGACGAATCCTTGAAAATATTCATATTGCCAATGTGCAATGTAATCTTTACTAAAAATTGCTTTATATCAGCTGACCTCAACCCTCATGGGAGCCACACTTTCCCTACTCATATTAAATAAATCAAGATGAAATATAACAAAATTAACATGTGACTGCACATGAAGCAAACAAGTTAGAAAATAAATGCATGTTTTGGGTGTGTTTGAAGACTTCAAAGGTTTTATTGGACACATAAAGTATGCATTGTTGATTTAATGCACATTGAGATCAATTTATACATGCATAGGTGCGTGTTCATGTAAGGTTAGGAACTTTTCATTGCTTGGAGCATGGCTCTAACATCATTGTTTATGTCAAATCCAGGAACTAGGAGCAACATGGATCTATGAAGGACACAAGCAGTTCGATACAACAGCTAGACAAGATAACACATTATAACCAATCATTCTTAGGCAATGACTAGTTTCCTTCCTTATATGCACATTTATTTTACTTACTTATTAATGTATATACTTTTCTTTGTTTGTATTGAATAAGTAAAGTCAACCTCATGGCTTGTGTGAGACAATGTATATTTTTCATTCAATAAAGATTACTATTTTGTTTAGAAAAGATTTGAATCTTTCTTCTGTTACATGCACGTGTATGAATGCAGTAATTTGTAAATGTAATCTTTTATGGATTATTTCATTTATGCATCTAAATGTAATGTAAGAAAGATTTAAAATGCACCTTTTCCTTAGTTTAAAAACAACAAGCTCTACCTTATTGAGCTATAAGTGAAAATCTGGTAACAATGTCACCTCGCTCAAGAAGGAATCACCTAAAGAAGTCCTATTAATAAGTCTAAACCAAACATTTAGGTTTCCCAACTAAAACCCTGTAAAGGAAATTTAAAGAGCTATTAATACTCTTTGAGTACTATTAAATATGAATATGTTTAACATCACTTCAAATCTATTAGGCATAGATATGTTGCCTCTGGAGTTAATGAGATGTGATAGAAAGAGTGATGGTTAGTGAAGGAAGCGTTCGATACTAGAGTCAACTGTCCATGCCTTGTTCATGATTGTACTCTATTTGATGCTCTCTCTGACTCCGCCTAATGTTGATGCAGTTACTAATATTTTTGTACAAGGTCTGATTCAAGGCTGCAAGATCAATTGAAAAGCAATAATGGCGTCACAAATGAGGGAGGTAATGGCGCCAGATTCTAAAACTATATTGCTTGAACCGCACTGCATTCTTCTCCTTTTTCTATTATTTGCGACAAGATGCAACTTATATCATCTAATTCTAATGTATTTTACCAAATAGACAAGGTAGTAGACATGGATATAATATTTATGTTTCCGTATTATTTACCTAAACATGGGTCTTAAAACTTCATCTTTGCAAAAGTAATTGTAATTGATAAAGAAGTTCCACTTTGCAGAATAAACACCAGTAGAATAGCAAGGATGTTTTTTTGGTTTTTGGAAGCCCCTACTATAAGAGAGGCAACTTCCTATAGAGGTCACACCCGACTTCCAATTTCTAAGTTTGCAGCAACCCCTAGCCAATAATAAAAGGTATGGGAGTCATGCCCACAAGTTGGACACATGGGTGACTCAATCGCTCTAATATAATATCCTTGCATTGATTTCATTCTTCCAAGCGAATTATGTATTCAAAATGTAAGAGTGATCAAGCCAACTCATTGCAGTACTACTTATGCTCCTCTAATGTTGTTTCCTCTACTCTAATTTGGCACTTGCTTAGATTATTTTTCTTTTCATTGGATTATGCGTAGCACGAAATTAATGGTGCCTGCAATTTATTGATTTATATGGTATGTGGTGAAGAGCTTGTTATAGACAACTTTTAATGAACCCTAATCTAAATATGGATTCCTATAAGCTTTGTGTATACTTTCCCAACATGGAGAACTTAAAAAAGTTGGATATCATTAGGTTTGGTGGACAAGATAAAGGTATTTTCAACATAGATCATGGCATCACTGAAAGATCCCTTATTTCAATTATTCCTACTAACCATATTTATATTCCTGTGAACAATGTTTCCCCTTTTTTTAAAATTAGGCTCCTACTAGGGAGGCATGAACATGCTTGCCAATGTGAAATGTAGCTAACTATTATCTCTTGAAATTCAGGTGCCAATATAACACATTACAAAATTATAAGATTTAGAGATTTGGCATACAAATTTAAAGAAAATTATGCATAGTTGGAATATTGATCATTTTTTCTTGTAAAATAATGCCCTTTACGTTTTCTAATAGCATTCACTTGTTCCCTCAACATTTGAAATAGTGCAGGGTTGTATTAAATCTTTTCTCATGGAGGTGGGTAATATTTCAAAGATTTTATATATAACAAGCAACCTGATTCAAAACCAATTCCCACATGCTCATAATCTCTTGCACACATACTTGGATTATCCCTTAGGTTATAGGCTACCATTAAAGTGGAATATTTCTAGTCTACACCTATGGTTGAGGCCAACAAAATATTTTTCTTTCACATAAAAATATTAATGATCCATTTATAAAGGATTCAACAATACAAATCATTTTAACCACTTTATAGAGATCATGAAGTCTCCATTATATATTTTTAATTTTTTTATTTCTATATATATAATAAACCATCCTACATTATTACGATGATAAAATCCAAACAAATAGAGGTATGCCAGTTCAACATATGAGCCTTCTTGGTGTTACTGTCGGAAATAGAAACATAAAATTTTATGATTCATTACGTTGATAGAGAATAGTAGCTTGACTGATTTTAAATTATACCCCCTCAAATACATTTTACAAGGCTAACAATATCCTTTCTAGTATACTGGATTTTTGCAAGGACATAAGGTATTGATAACATCAATTTTAACATTAGATATTATCACCTAAAAAAGTTGGATCTTTGTGCTAGTTCACTGCATCATTAACTATAGGTAACATATATTTTGAAGAAATGAATATATTTTGATTTGGATAGCAAAATAAAAGAATGCATAATTTTTTTTTTAAGGTATTAAATTTATGTTCCCATAAAGTTTAAAATTATACATGTATATAATTTCCCCTACTTTATTTCAAGGGGTTAAACACATATATCCTCAAAACTCCCCTAACGTTATATTAATATCATTTATTTAGCTTACTTATGTATGATATTGTTGATGCCAAAAATTGGCAAGGTAACAACCTTTATGGGAAACTCAGTTAAAGTGGGGACCTATTGAGCTAAACTAAGTGACCCCAGGTTTTTAAAGAAGCCTTCTTCTGTAATTTGAGGGATTGAAAAGGGTAGAAGGAAATGAATGTAAAATTAAATCTAATCTAAGGCGATGTGCCAAGAGGTAGATATGGGCACGATAAACCTATCTGTTAGATATGATTTAAGGGTTGTTCAACAATCTGCTATGTACTGGAATCACATAAATCAAAATGGAAACCTGAATAACTTGATCAATGACATAAAATAACTTCTATACATTTACTGAAAAGAAGAGTCAAAGACATGGTCTGAATATGTAAGCTTATATTGAAATTATAGAAGTCTGTGAACAAATTAATCAATACAAAGATGGCACAGTATAAAGCTTTATCAAATAGTCAAGAAACAAAAAGGCCAAACAATGGCACAATCTGTGAATCTTATACAATAAGCTAAAATAATACAAGAGGCTTGGTGTCTTTCCACTAATTTCTCTATAATTTTTGAACACTTACTTCGAAAGAAGTAGTATTTATAAGTAAAATCCCACCACTTGGCAGGCCAGTAACATAAAAGATTCCTTTAGCATGCACAATGATACCTAGAGCAATGATTTCCCTTAGATCATTGTAATAAAAAATATTCGAGCATGAACGTGGTCACCTTCAACCCAGATGCATCCCTCGTGAATGATGGTGGTGGTCCCAATAGAACATAACATCGACATGTGTCGCTCACCCACGATGATAGTTGGAATACATGGCAATCTTGGCGAGGTTGTTGCTTTCTCCTCACTTCTTATCGATGGATTTCATAGAAGAGCCATGTCATGATAGGTCGGGGCCTATGGTTCATTCCTCCCTCTTTGAGATGAAAACCTACACGATGAAGACACGTGGAGGCACACTTTATGAATGATTCCGATAATGGGGCCCGCTAAAGTGAACGTGAATCAATGATATGTGGCACTCACACAGGGACCGATAAGAAAGCGAAGAGAAGAAATCCAAAAGGATGTGAATTACCGACACATGGAAGCATGGCGAAGCCATTCAGAAGAGCGAAGGAATAAATTCCTTTGAAGAGCATGTGACAGACACGTGGAAAAAGTTATATGACATCATTTAGAAAGGAGCCCGATGATGTTCAAATGAATGGGGCGCAAGCCGATACCTTAGCAAAAATAAGAATCACTCGAAGGGAGCTTGGGTAAATTTATGTTCGTAGATTTTGGCGACTATCAGGGGCGTTTCGCTTGCGAAACGAGGAACCCAAAACTTTTTGGTTTGTAAACCAAAGCCTTATCCATTGGGTGACACAATCAAAGCTTGGAGAGAGAAGATTGAAGAGGCAGCCAGTCGGCCTCAAATGACATTGATATGTTGCACAAATTCTCCTACACTCCATGTAGATTGATCATTTATTTGTACAATAGTGTCGACGATATACCGGCCCAGGACTCGAGTTGGAAAAGTAGATGTTCTATCGGATGGGTGACACCCTCAATATCCTCTATAGTAAGGGGTTGACTGAAGCTTTGAAAATTAGATGCATCATGTTAATTCTCTTCAATCTTCATCGCAATATGCTTTGTTGTGGCCACCAATTCTTCTGAAAGAAATGGGGATGGTAAGCCCATCTGAGATAGGTGGGAGAACCTTGCCTGCATGCTATTCATGGTTCAATCCAATGTGGCAATGCACTCACTAGCGTGGAGGATGAAAGTGTGGCAGTGGATGAATCTATTTGTTGTTTTTCCAGCAGCTTTCCAATCACTAATCCCTGCATTTGCTAATTCTTCATCCTGAACCATGTATAACTTATCCAACAAGCTTTTCACCTCAAGAACTCTCTTCGTGATGGATTGAGGGAACTGATCGATCACTCCATGAACCTCGCTACCTAAACTTGTTGCCTCCACCATGAATTGGAGTGTCGGTTGGAGAGTTAGATAGAAGGCTTTAACCCTTTCCCAATATGAAACATATAGCCACTGGGCTACTTGAAGGAGGTTTGAGTGGGTAGCAGGGGGTTGGGGAAGATTTTTCATAGCGTTGATCTTTGCATCCTTTGAATCAACCTCCCTTCTGAGCTCTACAATCCTTTTGTTTGTGGCTGAAAGTTGTCCTTGTAGGGCCCTTGATTCTGTGAGCCAAGTTGCTTCAAATTTTTCTTTGTTTGTTGCTTCCCTCTCAAGGGAAGAATTCATTTCCTAAACCTCATTCTCCAGTTGAGTCCGTCAGGCCTCAAATTTTGCATCTTTTTGTTACATATGCTACTCCAATTGAGTGTGTTGGTGGTGAAATTCCTCATTTTTTTGTTGTATTTCTTGCTCCGCCCTTGTCCACTGGTTATGATATTCTGGATTCTTCCATTGTAGCTCGGTGACTAGGTTTGGGTCATAGGATTGGAACTTCGCAAGTTCCTCTCAAAATTTAGCTTGCTTTGTCTCTACTTGCTGTGATAGGCACTCAAATTCAGCATCCCTTGCCTTTTCCATTGCCAGTAGGACATCGACCCTCTCCTTGAAAATTCTTAGTTCCTCTTCCCTCTTCTTTAGCTGGCAATCAAACTTGAGGAAGTTGGTGGTCACCACCCACTGCGTCTCCTCCATGAGCTCAACTTTTTCATGTGGTCAGGATACATGCTTAGGTCAAGTCCCATGGCATACATGTTGTAATCATCGAGTTGCATCTCTTCTTGTGGTTTGATGACAGTTGGGTACATGGTCTTGAAATGAAACAATTACTAAGATTCATTAAAAATAGTCTGTACCTTCAACTCCACCAACCTTTTAGCATCCTTGGCTCTTTATTTTTGGACCCTGATAGCCCAAGCTTGTTTTGTCTTATCACCCTCCAAAATAAATTCACTCGACAACCGGATGAGTCCTCCTACAAAAGGTGCACCGGGAGGAAGGGAAAAAGGGAATGATAGGGTAGCGATTTTGGGTGATTTATTTCTCAAAATACTGACTATTTGTAGGGAGAAGGGAGGGACATGCCAAAACTCAGTTTGTGAACCAACAAGAGGACTTAAGGGAAGTGGTGATTGAAGTGGAGTCATGGCAGATTTTGTCAGCTAAGTAGACTAGATTGGGGCTGACACATTAGTAGCGAGAGAGGTATCAATGACGGTCGCGAAGGAAAAATGTGAAGTACTAGAGGATGTGGAATGGGCTAAGGCAAAAGGTATAAGGGTTTGTGGTGAAGTAAAAGTAAATGGTGTCATTTGGGAGAATTGTACAAAACCTCTCACAACCATTGTAGCAAAAGAGGAAAAGGAAGGGTCAGCGCTTGGAGTGAGGGGTGTTGTAGACACAACAAGAGTTACTAAAGATTGTGAAGTAAGAGAAGATGGAACAAAAGATACCTATGGCGCAGATGATTGTGATCCTTGGCTTGTTGTGGGCTCTTGGCTTGCCTCAGGCTCCTGTGAACACTCTCCAGAAGATGCTTCGGTGTGCTGCCATTTAATGGGTGGTGAGTCATCCACCACTACAGTCTCTAACTGCTACTGTTGGGCTATTCTAGTTCTCTTTGCGGTCCAAGTGCAGATTAGTGAAGCCCTCGCACACTATATGTTCACTCATACATTTGAAGAAACCTTAATAGGTTGCTTCAACACCTTCTCTTTGTGTTGCACTAGGGTCGTTTGGACCTCTATTTCCTTCACTCCTCCTTCCTTAGTACAAATTTCATCCTCCTCTGAATCGAAATCTTCCTCATCACTTGTGTTGGAATCAGGATGCTCATCATTCCATAATTTATCAAACTTGTCATCCATCTCTATGCTTTCATAAGGGGCATATGGTTGTTGGATTTCTTATCGGTAAATCCATAAATCCTTAATCTTTTCTTCGCTCCAGTTGAAATTTCTAATCAAATTATTGCGAAGAGTAGCCCCAATTTGTTTTTTTCTATCATATTTCCCTGACCAAAAGTAGAACTTGAGCCATGGTGGTCGACTATCTTCAGTTGAAATATGGACTAGGTCCACCATCAGGTCATCTGCATCCTCCATTGGATTATGCCACTTCTCCTAGTAAGGTCGAGGGTTGTGCGTTACCTTGAAATATTCATTCGATAAATCATTTTCGGGGTTGTAATTCCATTTATCGCAAATCCATACCAACCCCAGATGAGCCATATTTTCTTCTAGTAGTTCATGCATCTACTTCTTGGCCATAATAGTCGTCTTAAAGCTCAACGAGCAGCTGAAAAATCCTTTCTTCTTGGATTTTCCTTCGCAAAAGGTGAAGTCAATAATTGATACCTATCAAAAAAATTCAAGGGCTAGCACTCGATCTGTGAGACATGTGGAAAGCCAGAATGGTTTCCCAATGAAGCCGCACATCCAAATGAATGTGAAATCTTCTCCTAGAAACCAGTCACATTTCAGGGTGAAATTTTGCATGTACTCTATCTAGTCTGACTTAAGCCATAAAATACCACCATCCTCCCTCAAATCTTACAGAATCGAAGTCAAGAAATAATCTGAAAATGCACAATAATCATAGGTTGCAGAGAGGAGGGAGTCCATACAAAAACTGGCCTTCTCCTCTGGTTTTCATCAAATAAGGCCAACCCCATATATTTCTTGAAGAATTTAGGATTCTGGTACAAAAAAATGTGGGAAAGGAAGGAAGGAAACCTGAACCTTTGTTGTGTCTTGTACTCTGCTATCTGGTTCAGCATCTCCTCGATGAGGAATTCTATGAAGTTGTACCAAAAAAGAGAATGTTGCCTGCACAACTGGAACCCCAAGCCTAGTTGAAATTCCTAAACATACATGTCAGTGTCCAGGCCACAAAAAAATTCCATCATTGAGAAGGAATCCTTCATGTCCACGTTGAAGGTTTTATGCGTTGTCGAGATCTGTGGTGGCTTGTTTGAGCTTCTTTGGGCCTTTCGATTTCTTTGTTCTAAAAATCCAGAGAAAAATCTCTAGTTTTCCATATGTTCTCTCCCTTTTTTGGAGTGAATGACTCCATCCTGTCCACTTTGGAGCTTCGTTCTGGGATACACAACATGTCCCAGATAGCCTCTTTGCAAATATTAAGTCTTAGCTATCGAACCTTGATGGTGTTGGTAACTGGGTTGAAATGCTTGATGGCTTCGTCGACCAGTTTTGGGCAGTAGTGCATAAACGAGACCATATATTTTGGAAGCCCATTGAACCAACACTTATGTGCCAAGGAATCTGGGTCGCTATTTTTCTTCATCCTCTCGCAGGCTACCTCCCTAAGAGTCTTAAGGTTTTTCTCAAGGATGGGATCATACATGTTATCCCATATTTCTTTTATTCAGTTGTGGTCTATGTGGTTTTTCTGCTTTTTTGCGACCTCTGTATTTACCCACACCGGTTTCTTGGTATCCCAGGTGAAGCGTAAGAGATGTTTTCAAAGATATAGGTGGTGGGTGTTGCACCCATGGTATCATAAGAACTTTGTGTTTCTTTACCTTGCATTTATTTTTGAGAACTTTGGGTTGCTTCCATTTTTTGTAAGTTTTTCCTCAGAAAGCACACTCAAGTGGTATGAATGAAACCTAAAACACTATGCAAGGCTCTGAACACAAACCCAAATGGATTCTTTCCTTTTGCTTTGGGTTCAATCCACATCGGGGCAGTGAATCTCTTGTAGCTACTTCTCTACACTTAGTTTTTTTTCTGTTATTTTGCACAATGCTTAGGTTTTCTCAGCAATTTTGCACTCAAAATCCTTTTGTGTATTTGGGAAGCTTCTACTTTGTTTAGCTCTTGTATGCAATACTGATCTTTTTCCTTTGATTTTTCTACTTTAAAGTGGTAGACAACGACTGCCTTTTTGCATTAAATTCGACATGTACTGCCAACTCTCCTGCCCATGTGAAAATAATTACTTTCCCTTTTGAAAAGATGGGAATTCATAATGGCATTAGTGATCACGTCTTTCGATGTGATTTTCTTAAGGAATTGAGTTGCCAATTGAAAGCTTGCTAACCTTTCGCATGCTTTTGTAATTAATATCCAAAAGGAATAATTAAGCCAAAGACATACTTGTTGATTGGTGTTTTGCACACTTTCTCAACACAGGTGATACATAGGTGCATCACCTCTCTTGAAAGACAATCTTCCACAATCAAATTGCAGAACACTATCCCAAGGTCTCTAATGTCAGGTCTTGACAATGCTTGGAATATCTCAGTTGATTTAAATGATTTGTTGGAATGACAAGGCGGTCGTACGGATGGGTTACAAAGTTTGGGAAGTTGGGTCTACAAATGGAGTTCCTAAGATGGGGGTGAAGCCACAATAGTGGTTTACAATTTAGGTGAGGAAGGAAAAATCACAAAAAATGACCCCAAGGCAAAAAAAGTGATTTTAGGGGTTCGTACGAACCTACTGGTTCGACTGAACCAATAAGGGGTTCGAGCGAACCCCTTTGACTCCTTTGAATCTTGGCTGCCAAAAAAAAAAATGCATAGGAAAGGGGTTCAAGCGAACCTCTTTGAAAGGATTCACTCGAACCCCTATGGGTTCGTACGAACCCCCCTTATCCCTCATCTACCATCTGAGACACACAAAAAACCTAAATTTTGGCACTTCCGAGCTTGAGTTGAGGATGAAAATGGAGGAATCTTCACAAACCCAACTAGAATCAAGTAGCCTTCAAAATGAGCTATCCAACGAATATAATTTTAATATGTTTTGGTTTTATTATGTATGTGTTTTTTTAGTTTTATTAAACATAGGTTTTTCACCGAAAATCAAGCTCTATGTTTTGCACATGTGGAAAAATAGCAGATTATCAAAATATATATTTTTTAAATATGTTCATGCTGGGTATTGATGTCCTTGATCCATTAAAAAAATTAAAAAATTATACATACAAAAAATGTTGTGTTGTATACAGTCCGCCTATGTCTGAATTGTAATTGGTTTGACTTTGAAACTTGATTAAGGAAAAAATATTCAATAAAAAACTATGAGACCAAATGAAAGTGTTAGATATCATAGTTACAAATCTAAATTTGAAAAAATTAGAATTTTATCCTTCATACAAAAAAAGTTATGTTGTATACGGTGAACGTCACTTTTTAAAAATGCTATTTTATGAAAAAAGTCAGTTTTTCCTGGGAGATGAAAAAAGAAGTGCAATATAATTCCAAAAAAATTGAAAAAATATTTTTAGAATCTAAAAATAAAATGTGACGAGACTCTAGTTTGCATCATCTTCAAATTCCTCATAGTTTAGCCGTTATAGGTGCCCGAATGTGAAGATTTAGTTAAAAATAATAATTTTAGTGTCTAGTTTGGCCAAAAATTGTAAACCACTATTGTGGGATCACCCATGGGAGAGTTGTTGTGTGTTTTTTGCAGGTTCAAACAACAATCTTGAACTCCATTCTATCATTAGATTTAGCTTTATAATATGCAACGAACCTTTCCTAAGGTTACTCATTAAAAAAAGGGAAAAAGGTAGGGAAGAAAAGAGGTTCCTGGACCTCAAAATATGAATGAACAGTGATCATGGAGGCTACTACAGTAGACAAACTCCCCAAATTGGATTTTACTTGGCCAAGAGGATCCTACAATTGCACAAAACCAGTGCAATCTTTTAAGAACATTAGATTTTGAGATTGCATACACACATCATGAACATGCAATTGAACTAAGTTGCAACAATAAAGGAAGGAAGTCAAACTAGCTTTACAAATTAGTTCATCATCAACAAACCACAAAAAGCATGAGCTAGAAATTCATCAAATACTGAAACAAAAATCACCATCACCACTCCCATTCAAGAAACTAACAACTAAACTAATAAGGGAAGTAGAAACATACACACATAATGAGAAAACTCAAATGAAAACACCCATAAATCATGCAATGTTGCTTTCTATTTCTGCATAATGCCTTTTACACCAGCTCTCCAAAACCATTTACAAATGAGGGGGATACCCCTATTTATAGTTTTCCAAAGCTCAAATGAACATGGCTAGGATTGAATTACATCGTGTGGCTTAGATTTGATTGTACTAGGGCTTCACCTACCCCACAATATTCATCAAATTAAAATACAACCTTTGTCTTTTCCCCATTTTGTCTTTTAGCTCCCAAGTGTTGTAGCAATTTTGTCCTCTTGTTGATTTCCTTTTCACTGCTGAAACTGCCCAAAGGCTACCCTTGGATTTGATAGTTCATCTGATCTTTGTCTTCTCTCCTATGGGAAACTCATCCTGATTCCTTCCCTTCGTCCTTCTTTGCAGCCACCCTGAGGTTCCTGCAGCCGATTCCACATATCTTGCAGACAAAGGCGAGATAAGTGCAATTAAACATAAATACATGTTAGCCAAAACCCCTACTAATATTGTTAGATTAGATCATTCATCATTCAAGAATCTGACACTTTGCTAAATCATCATCAATAGTTCACTAGAGGGAAAGTAGAGGGTACGAACCCCAAGACTCGGACCTCCCTGGTAGGATTATTGTTCTAAAGGGCGAACGAGGCAGGGAATTCTAGATGAACTCTCTTGTCCTTAGATTTGAAGTGTTCATGTGAAGGAGGGATCAATTTAAGCAAGTGGTTCAAGGCTCATTTCTAGATCAGAGGTCACTTAAATCATATTTGGAGCAACCAAATATGTGAGGTGGGAAATCCGTTTAGGATCAACAGTTTCAAACAGTGGATGCAAAATGAAAATCCGATGAGGGAGTTCCAAGGTTCGAGACCCGCCAGGTAGAAGAACATGAGATAAAGCCCACTAATATTTTAAGTGCTCGGGTCTCAAGGACTGAGAGGTTGTTAGGCGTCGACCGTTTGGAATGACGAAGGCAAAACAAAAATTTGACAGGAGCAGTCCAACAAACTGGACCTGACATCTCGTTTGGCCCTTGGAATGGCAGAGGCGAAACGAAAATCCACATAAGGTAGCCCGCACTAGAATGTCTGCATGCCACCTCCCTTTTCTTAGCAATTTTGAATTCATGGGGAGGGAAGGCAAGCATCCGGGCCAACCCACATTACTCCTTACTCCCTCAGGGTGACTCTCCATACTCAGTTAGATTTTACACGTACCAGGAGAGGAACTAGGAAAGAATCAAGACAAGAAGCCTACTTTAAGATAGGCGGGATCGAGTTCGGAATAGGAACAAGGTTGGACCTGGGCTCAAAACAGGGACTGAACTTAGAACCAACTGACGGTCCCACCCCACTCCGACTCCATAGGTACATCACCATTATCAAGCGAGTCATCAGGAAGATCCAACACCCAAGAACAAGGTCCCCCAAGCACAAACAACACGACCAAAATAAATGAGAGGTGACAAAAGAAATCAAAGGAAGACGAAGGTAGAACCGGGGCCAAAACTAGACCCAGACGAGAACACAACATAAAGGAGATAGGCGGGAGCATAGCCAGGACCAGAACGAAAACAAAACCAGGAACGTTGTGAAGGTTCCAAGTTCAGTTTCATCCCACGCCCCCAACCCACGAAGAAAAGAAAATAGGGTCTCAGGAGGAACCAAGACAAAAGTGGAGGCGAAGTCAAATAATGGCAGAAGTGGAAACAAGGTGGAAGCAAAACGAGAACCAAAACAAGAGCAAAAACTTTTGCAAAATTTCAAGTTCAGTTCCCATCCCAGTTCTGATTCCTGCAAAAGCGAGGAAAAGGAAAACCAAAGAAGACCTAAGGGAGGAAACCAACCCAAAGGCTGAACACAAGAAAAACATCAAAGAAAATTAAAAGACAAGAAGCAGAACTAGAACTAGAATGAAAACAGAACCGAGAACATTGTGAAGGTTCCAAGTTCGGTTTCATCTCGATTCCACCTCCGACGAAAGGGAAGCGGACAAAGGAAAAGGAAGACCAAAGTGGAGCCGGGACTAGAATGGAAATGGAACTGGGAACATTGTGAATGTTTCGAGTTCAGTTTCATCCCGGTTATGCCTCCAACAGAACAAAAGAAACAAGGTCCTAGGAGTAAAAGAACAACTCCCAAGACCCCAACAAAATACCAAGAAAAAATAAAAGACAAGGGGAACCCACCTACTTAGATGACATCCCAAAGACTCCTTGACCACTTGGGACTCAAAATAGGGGCACACAAAACGAGACAATGACAAAAGACCCAACAAGGCAAAAGAAAGAGAGGGTCCCCATTCCAAACAAGGTGTGTGTGCTAAGGGCACAACAAATGGTGACTCGGCTAGGAGAACGCTCTAGTATTCTAAAGATAAATATTCATTTCGAACACAAAATCTTTGATTTCACAAACCAGAGGCCAATTTCCAAGTTGAACTAAGAGACAAGTTGAGGACGAGAGCCTAGATTGAATTGTGTTGCAACATCATCATAAAAGTGTGTGCATTATGAGTTCATTTCATTCCCTCGGGAACCGTGTGGACAACTACTGATCAGGAGGGATGAGCTACGTAGTTCTTCTAACTCCAAAAGTAACCTGGACATTGCTCTGCTGCCAATCAGGCGTCCATAGCCCCAATGGAGTTATCATTGTGACCCCAAAAACATAGCTCTACCGCCAGCCATGCGTCCATAGCCTCGGTGGAGATATTCATACACCCATACAGTTGCATAATTTTTTCTTTTCTTTGTATATTGCTTTGAAGTAGTTTCTTTCTTTTGCTCAATCGTGTAAGCATTGAAGCTCACTATGGGTTTGGAAATCATAGTGGTCACTCAACTAGACTTCAGATTTTTCACTCATCCAACCCTCCCAACAATTATCACACAATTCTTCAGAAGCATTTAAAGTGTGTTTTGTGCATGATCCATGATTACTGTAGCAGATTCAAGCAAGGATGCAATCCTAGATTAATCCAGAGTTCAAAAGAGGAAACCGATGCCTAGGGCTTTTCAGAGAACGATAGTGGGGAATGAAGGTTTATCTAGAGAATAGACATGAGTGGGTAGTAAAGTGAACCGTTCGTCAAGCTAAGCATGACCACCACAGTAGAAACACAGAGAGACCCTCATCAAAACAAAATCGTTGGGTAGTGAGCAAAACAAAACAAAGCAAGAAAGAAAAACAACGAAACCTACCCTAACCAAACAAGCTATATACAATGAGTTATTTACAAAACACTATGTTCAATCAAGGTGAACTAGCATCAACACCCATTGGATTTCGCAGTGCATGCACAAGCAAACGGGCAATCGTTATCATTCTTAACCATGCAAATTTATCTTTATATTCTAAAAAAATAAATTCAACGTTGCAACACTCAAGTTTAGTCACTCGGTCAGGGAAAATCAAGAATTGAGGAGGCTCAGTAAACCCATGGTTAATCCATAAACATGTTTGTCTCCCCTCATTCCCACAATCAAAATGATAAGTGTAGCTATGACAATTAACAGGAGCAAGGAAGGATAGAACCTAGATTTCATTGTGCAATTATGGCAGTGTTTGACAGTTGAGAGCGAGCATTGCATTGCCAGTCTTTGCATCAGCAGTCTTAGAGGGTGGCATAGGATTGTGCAACATCTCAAGCATCAAACCTACATAAGGTAGGGAGAACGAGGCAAAAAGCACTTCTTCCATGTCGTGAGTGGGATCGACAATCCCTGTCAATTATTCTTTGAGAAGATAGTCTTCATCTCATTGATCTTTTGTAAACTTGGTGTTCGCTTGATTGCTGCCCTCAAAAGGTAGCACCCTGTCCCAATTCCTTTCCCAAGTGTTGTCCTTATTTATGTGGTATTCAATGACATTGGATAATGACATGCGTGAATTTTTCCTATTGTAGCCATCTGAATATGAAGGAGGATCAACAACGATCATGGTGGAAGGACTCCAAGTTGCATCTTGTAGTTGATCGAGTGCTTCATCTCTGTTGGTGGCTATCTTAGCACCCTCGCCTTTGTCTTCTTCTCTTTTTTGTTCATGCACCTCATCGTGACGTTCACTCATTTTCCCCTACTCACTATCACTATAGGTAAAGGAATCCCTCTCCCAATCCGAAAAATCTAGTGCATCACCATTCAAAGGCTTAAGGAGTATGTCCTCATCACTAACATTTTTTGGGATGTGCTCTTCCTCGTCATGAGCATACCTCTGCAGTACAACTATCGACGAAAATAAGTCATCAATTGATGGCACCTCATCAAAGGGACCAAAATCCACTACACAATCTCCCTCCAAGGACTTGTCATAAAGCCCATTGTCCATGGTGCATAAATGCTCCTCAAGAGGGAGAAATTCTTGATGACTGGTGGAAAACATTCATGTTTGATCTACTTCATTGCTCAAAAGCTCGAGATTGTATTTTTGTCCTTCTTCCATTTCTATCCCAACATCCTCTCAAGGACCACCTTTAGCTAGGTTGTAACTTGGCTTAGTTTCTTGATCCTCATGTTCCATCCTTGAGGCAACTGTAGGAAGTGGTGGGCTTGGCTGCCTTGCTTCTTCTTTGACTTGCTTGATGGCTTCTTTGAACAGTTCACATGTGAACTTTGAATGGGGCAATTCATGGAGTCTACACCAATTCGACAGTAGTAGCACCTCCAAATCCACTTGGTATTTCAACTCTGACCAATCCTTCACTAATCTAGAGATGAGTTGGTCATATCTTTCCACTACTAGGTCCTCATCATCACTTGGGAAGGAAGTTGGATGACAAACAGTCATGAGCTGTAGTTGTTCCCACTCCTCCAAATCTGCATTTTTAGATTCTTGATCACTGTCATTGACGAAGGAGAGGTCTTCTAATCTGATCTCACTTATACTCTCATCATCATTTTTTGTTGTTATGAAGTTGTCAACCTCTTCCTCTTTCTAATTTTCAACATTTTCAGTGTTTTTTGTCCCAACATCTATTTATGTGAAGCTTCTTAGTCCGCCTTGAAGGTGCTATCTTCCAGATGTTGGCAAATTTTCTGCCTCATGAGATGACTCGTCCTCCTTGACAGTTGGTTGCTCCAACTTTTCTGAACAACCCTTGACTTGGGTGATGATGTTTGCACATGATGAACAAGTAAATTCTGATTGTGGTGCATTGTGAAATCTATACACCAACTTGTCATTAGTACTTCCTCCAATCTTGGTCCATCTTTGTTGTCCAAACATTCTTGGATCAACTCTTCAAATGACTTGGTTATCATGGTTGTCAATTCTTCCTCCGGGTCTGCAAGGGCTAAAGGTTGGTAAATTTCCCAAAAGGGAATTTCTCCCTGCAAGACTCTTTTAATTCTTCTCAAGAAGGTTAGACACTCTAATTCACTATACCTGCAAGTGCAATGGATCTGACATCTATCCGCCAACGTGAATTGTTGCAATGGTTTATTCAATCTCCTATTTAAATTTGCATGCAACTGAGTGATGTCAATTTGTACATGCTACTCCATTTCGACTCAACTTATTTTGCCTTCAAAATTTTTTGATTTTAAGCTTCAGCACTAAAGAGATCTCCTTATCTCAGATTTCTTCTTAAAAGTGTTCTTATCAACTTCCAACTTTAGCTTTGTAGCCTCAACATGTCGCCCTCCTTCTAGCACCAGTTCTGTTGATGGGTGTTTTGTACACTTTCTCAACATAGGTAATGCATAGGTGCATCACCTCTCTTGAAAGATAATCTTCCACAATCAAATTAGAGGACACTATCCCAAGGTGTCTAATGTCAGGTCTTGATAGTGTTTGGAATATCTCAGTTGATTTAAGTGATTTTCTGGAATCACAAGGCGGTCTTATAGATGGGTTACAAAGTGTGGGAAGTTGGGTCTACAAATGGAGTTGTTAAGATGGGAGAGTTGATCAGCGTTTGTTGTAGGTTCAAACATCAGTCTTGAACTCCATTCTATCATTAGATTTAGCTTTATAATATGCAATGAACCTTGCCTAAGGTTACTCATTAAAAAAAGGGAAAAAAGGCAGGGAAGAAAAGAGGTTACTAGACCTCAAACTATGAATGAACAATGATCATGGAGGCTGCTACAGTAGACAAACTCCCCAAACAGGGTTTTGCTTAGCCAAGAGGATCCTACAGTTGCATAAAACCAGTGCAATCTTCTAAGAACAATAGATTTTCAGATTGCATACATACATCATGAACATGCAATTGAACTAAGTTGCAACAATAAAGGAAGGAAGATCAGACTATTTTTACAAAGTAGTTCATCATCAACAAACCACAAAAAACATGAGCTGGAAATTCATTAAATATTGAAACAACAATCACCATCACCACTCCCATTCAAGAAACTAACAACTAAAAGAATAATGGAAGTAGAACCATGCACACATAATGAGAAAACTCAAAAGGAAACACCCATAAATCATGCAATGTTGCTTTCTATTGTTGTAGAATGCCTTTTACACCAACTCTCCAAAATCATTTACAAATGAGGGGGAGACCCCTATTTATATTTTTCTAAAGCCCAAATGATGGCTGGGATTGAATTACATCATGTGGCTCAAATTTGATTGTACTAGGGCTTCACCTGTCCCACAATATTCAACAAATTAAAATACAACCTTTGTCTTTTCCCCATTTTGTCTTTTAGTGCCCAAGTGTTGTAGCAATTCTATCCTCTTGTTGATTTCCTTTTCACTTTAGTTGAAACCGCCCAAAGGCTACCCTTGGAGTTGATATTTCATCTGATCTTTGTCTTCTCTCCTACAGGAAACTCATCTTGATTCCTTCCCTTCATCCTTCTTTGCAGCCACCCCAAGGTTCCCGCAATCGATTCCATATATCCTACAGACAAAGTTAGGATAACACAATTAAACATAAAGACATGTTAGCCAAAACCCTTGCTAACATTGTTAGATTAGATCATTCATCATTCAAGAATCCGACACTCTGCTAAATCATCATCAATAGTTCACTGGAGGGAAAGTAGAGGGTACGGGCCCCAGGGGCCGGACCTCCTTGGTACGATTGTTGTTCTGAAGGGCGAATAGGGCAAGGAGTTTTAGATGAACTCTCTCATCCTTAGATTTTAAGTGTTTATGTTAAGGAGGGCTTAATTTAAGCAAGTGGTTCAAGGCTCGTTTCTAGATCAAAGGTCGTTTAAATCACATTTGGAGCACCCAGAGACATGAGGCAGGAAAGTTGTTTAGGATTAGCAGTTTGAAATGGCAGATGCAAAATGGAAATCCAATGAGGGAGTTCCAAGGTTCAGGACCCGCCAGGAAGAAAGGATGTGAGACAAAGCCCACTAATCTTGTAAATTCTTAGGTCTTAAGGGTCGGGAGGCTGTTATGCATCAGTCGTTTGGAATGACAAAGGCATAATGAAAATTCGACAAGAGCGGTCTGACAAACCAGACCCAACATCACGTTTGGCCCTTGGAATGGCAGAGGTGGAATGAAAATCCGCATAAGGCGGCCCACACTAGAATTTTTGCATGCTACCTCCCTTTTCTTAGCAATTTTCAATTCATGGTGAGGGAAGGCAAGCATCGGGGCCAACCCACATTACTCCTTACTCCCTGAGGGTGACTCTCCATACTCAGTTAGATTTTGCAAGTACCGGAAGTGGAACCAGGAAAGAATCAGGACAAGAAGCCTCCTTAAAGACAGGCGGGGTCAGGTTCAAAAGTTAGGCGCTACGAAGGTAGGACAGACACCCGCAAACGGGCAAGCGAGGTCGGGTTCAGAGCGAGAACAAGGTCAGACCTGGGCTTGGAACGAGGACCGAACTTAGAACCAACTGACGGTCCCAAGTTCATCCCCACTCTGACTCCATAGGTACATCGCCACTATCAAGAAATTCATCAAGAAGATCGAACACCCAAGAACAAGGTCCCTCAAGCACAAACAAAATGACCAAAACAAACGAGAGGCAACAAAAGAAAGCAAATGAAGATGGAGGCGAAATCCGGGCCAAAACCAGACCCGAACGAGAACACAACACAAAGGAGAAAGGCGGGACCAAAGCCAATACCAGAACAAAAATGGAACCAGGAACGTTGTGAAGGTTCCAATTTCGGTTTCATCTCGCGCCCCCAACCCGTGAAGCAAAGAAAACAGGGTCCCAAGAGGAACCAAGATGAAAGCTAAAGCAAAGCGAAACAACATCGGAAGCGGAAACAAGGCGGAAGCAGACCCAAAACCAAAACGAGAGCGAAAAACTCTACAAAGTTACGAGTTTAGTTCCCATCCCAGTTCTGATTCTGACAAAAGAGAGGAAAAGGAAAACCAAAGAATACCTAAGGGAGGAAACCAACCCAAAGGCCAAACACAAGAAAAACGTCAAAGAAAGTGAAGACAAGAAGCGGAACGGAAACAGTTTCGAGAATAGTGTGAAGGTTCCAAGTTCGGTTTCATCTCAATTCCACCTTTGATGAAAGGGAAGCACACAAAGGAAAATAAGGACCAAAGCAAAGCCAGGACTGGAACGGAAATGGAACCGAGAACATTATGAATGTTTCGAGTTCAGTTTCATCCTAGTTTTGCCTCCGACGAAACAAAAGAAATAAGGTCCTAGGAGTAAAAGAACAACTCCTAAGACCCCAAAAAAACACAAAAAAAAATAGAGACAAGGGGAACCCACCTACTAAGATGACATCCCAAAGACTCCTTGACCACTTGGGACTCAAAATAGGGGCACACAAAATGAGGCAACAATAAAAAGACCTAGCAAGGCAAAATAAAGAGAGGGTGCTTGTTCTGAACGGGGCGTGTGTGCTGAGAGCACAACAGTAATAAGTACTTAAAAAGATTTTCATCCTGCCTTGGAGCTTGAAATTTCTTGCAACATGACACCTTGGCACCCGTTTGTATGAGTTATCGCTTGGGACTGCCAACAACTTGCATTAATTAATTACCACTCGTTAATCTTATAGACGCAACTAGGTAGGAATTTAGAGTTGGCCTTTGGTGGGATTCTCAAGTTAACACTTGATTAGCATCATGCTTATGGCACACAACTACCTTAGATGTTTCTATAAATAGGCCCTATGATGGTAGTCAAATCACACTTAGCGTTCTAGCAAGAATTAACATTTAAGCAATTAGATAATATTAGCGTTTGTATAGAGCTAGACTTAGGCAACTAAGCAAAGCTTGGTACCATGAATACTCCCATTAGGCTAGTTTGTAACAAGTCCCAAACAACATTTTTAGGCGAGATTTCCAATAAGCAACTGAAAAGGATGACTAAGAACAAGCATTCTCTAGCTATCATAGCCAAGAAATGGGTTCTAGGGAGGGATTGTATTGAATACGAAGATAAGTACAGAGTGAACACAAACATCTTCTCCCAATTTTTTGCTTCTTTGCTCGACATCCAGGTTCCCAAGGGTATGATCTTATGTTTGACCCTTCAAATTTTCTCGAAGAAATACTTCAATGGCCTTGGAGAGGTGGTGACTAATGTTGTAAATGGTATGGGCCTTCTAGTGGCAAGTGACCAATGGAAGTACATTGAAGAGGATGTTGTGGTACCGTGGGTGCCATTTTTGAGTGGGTTGCGGCTTCTTTCACAAACTGAGCACCATGAGAGGGCCACTCGTGCATGTCACTTTCTTTTGCATTGCTACAATGTAGTGTTATTTTACGACATGGACTGGTACATAGATTTCAGGAACCTTGTGTTCCCTCCATCACTTGTTCTTGGTGCCATGAATGATGCTGTTGATCTTGGCCTCGTTGTTACTGATGACAACCTTCTTGCTAGTGATAATAATCCTTATGTTGATGATACTGCTCCTGCTCCTCCACCAATTAAAGTTTCAAGTGCTTTTTTTCCCTTTTTGTATATATATGTCTCGAAAAGGCTTTCTCGTACATATATAAAGAAGCTGCATAGTATATATATACTTTTGAATGTATGACCTTAGAGCCATTTTGAAAATGTATTTACCAAAGCATATATATATAATGAATATACTTGCTTACTAAACTTCCTATCTCTTTTCATGTGGTTCTGCAATATGGGTTTACTTTAATTCTTCACACATGAGTTTATTTTTTTGCATCATGGGTAGCATTCACTTTTATCTCCTCTTGCACTATGGAACTTATTGAAAGACTGAACGACAAAACACGAAGGAAAAATAATTAAAATACTTACATATTTAACAACGAAATAATTAAAGCTTAATTAAACAGTTTTAGGAGAATTCAGTTAACCGGAATACCCAACGCTTCTTGTTCCATGTTTTCTAATTCAAATGCATTGTGTTGTTTGTACTGAATTATTTTGAAAGGGGCCTCCCATAGACTATGAAATTTCCATGTTGGCTAGGCTTTGCGGCCCTTTCATTGAACTTTAATACTAGGTCTCCACACTTTAGACCTTGGTCTGAGGCTTTCTTGTCGAGCCATCTCTCAAACACCTGTTGGCAGTTGGGCATGGCTATCAATTATTTTTCCCCTTTTTCTTGCACTTCCAGCAACTCAGCCAACTGAACCTCCATAGCTCTTTGTTTTCTTCAATTTCCAAGGACTTGAGTAGCTGTAACACTGGGATTTCCATAGAGATGGTCAATAGTGCCTCCTTCTTGTATACCAACTCGTATGATGAATTTTTGAGGGCCTACTTGGGAGTTATGTGGTCTACCAAAAGTGCCACTTGAAGGTTCTTGTGCCACTCCTTCTCATGGTCTGACCTGATCCTTTTAATGAGTCGAACTAAGTTTTTGTTAGTCGACTTGGCTAGGTCGTTCCCCCGTGGGTAGCAATTTGATGACGTTTTTAAGAATATGTCATGCACAAGTGTGAATTAGCATATCTTAGAGCCTAGGAAAGCCTTGGTATTATTTGAAATGATAGTCTTTGGTGGGCCAAATCTTGTCACCAGACCCTCAAGGAAGTCCACAATCTCTACCCCCGTCACAGTTTTTAGGGGCATGGCTTCAATCCATTTGGTGAAGTAGTCCATGGTGGTGAGAATCCACTTGTGGCCTACACTGGAGGCAAGGTTGATCATTCCGATGAAATCTAGCCCCCATTGAATGAATGAGACATTTTCTACTATCAGATTGAGAGGCATTGCAAAAAAAAATCTTCTTCCTATGAAGAATTGGCATTCTTTGCAAGCTTTTATCACCTTGTATGAGTCATTGAATAACATAGGCCAGAAGTATTCGACGCATAGGATTTTAATGGCGATGGTTTTCGTAGAGAAGTGTCCACCTACATAACTACTGTGGAAGGTGCTGAGAATTCTCTTCGCTTTCTCTGTAGTGACACGCTGCAATAAAACACCATTGAAATTTCTCTTGAGGAGGACCCCTTCAACAAGGGAGTATCTACTATTTTGCAACTAGTAGAATCTTCTCTTCTGAGAAAGAAGTCTCAGTGGATATTTTTTGGTGTGCATGAATCTCACTCTATCTGCCAGCCAGTAGCCTTCGGGATCAGACTCATTTGTTAGAACCAGTTTCGATTGCTCTTCTTCAGCCGCCATTTCCTCATCGTGCACCAAATATTCGCATAGCCCTCTTCATTGGATGGTCTTTGTAGGCCTGACCTCAATGTTGTATTCAAGGATCTTGGTGATCCAGTTGGCCCTTTTTTTGGCAATTTCTCCTTCCATGATGTATTTGTGCACACTAGAATGCACGACATAAACAATCACCTTATTGCAATATATAAGATGTCAGAATTTCTTGAGTCCCTTTACAATTGCGAACGCTTGCCTTTCAACGAAGTTGTATTTGTCTCATATTCTTTTAAGGTCTGGGAGTGAAATGCTATTGGATGTTATCCCTTTCCTTCATTGTCCTTTTGAGTCAAAACAGTAGCGATGCTTCTCTTGCTACTGAATAATACATTATGAAGTCCTTTGACAGGTTTGGATTTACCAGTACAAGAGCTAAAGAAATAGCCTCCTTAACCTTCTCAAAGGCTTCTCTAGCTTCTTTCGTCCATTTGAATAATTGATCCTTTTTCAAGATCAGGGTGATTGGTTTAATTATTCCTGCAAAATCAAAAATAAATTTGCTTGCAAAGTTAAACTTCCCCATAAAAAAATAGATTCCCTTCTTGTTGACTGGTAGGGGAAGTTCCCTGATTGCTTTTACCCTCTCAAAATCAATTGTGATTCCTTCTTTGGACACTATATGTCCCAATAATTTGCCTTGCGGTACTTCAAAGACACATTTTTTTGAGTTTAGGGATACCTCAAACTCCTGCCATTTTTTGAAAACCACCTCTAGATGATCAAAATGATCATTTTTAGACTTGGAGAATATAGTCAAATCATCTAAATCGATTAGGATAATCTTGTTGATCGATTCGTTGAAAGCAATATCCATTGCCTGTTGGAAAGTGGCTCCCGCATTCAAGAGGCCAAAAAGAATTTTAGCATATGTGAATGTTCCCTACTTGGTAGTGAATGTTGTCTTGTGTCAGTCTTCTTCTTTAACTCAAATATGATTGTAACCCAAAAATCCATCTAACAGAGAAAACATCTTCGAACCAGCCACAGTCTATAAGATTGATTCCATGGAAGGCAGTGGGTGGTGATCCTTTAGTGATGCCCTATTTAGGTCCCAAAAATAAACACAAAGACAAATGTCTCCATTCTTATTTCATACCAAAATAAGGTTAGACACCCACATACTATGCTTGATTGGAAACACAATCTTAGACTGGATCAACTTTATTAGCTCTTGTGTCATCAGGGTTTCAATCTTCAGATTTATTGGCCTCTACTTTTGGTGGATAGGTTTAGCACCTTTCGTTAGCTCAATAGTGTGTTGGATGATTTCAGGATCATATCTCCTAAGGTCATAATATGACCAGGCCACTACTCCTTCATATTTTTCACAAAAGTGCATAAGTATGTCCTTGTCATGTTGCAGGACATCCTTTCGGACTTCGAGCTTCTTCCCATCTCCGAATAGAAGGTCCGCATAGTCATTTTTGTCCGCCACAAAACTTCTCCTATCATTTCTCACATCGTCACAATCGAACAAGTTTTTGAGAGTGACCAATCCTTTTGGAAGCTTGTTATACCTTAAGTGAATGATTTTCCCTCCAAATGCTTCCTCAATTTTTGGTTGAAGTTGATCAGAAAATTCTCTCAATTGTTGGATGAATGAGGCAATGTGTTCATCACTTTTGAACACCTGCCAGCTCTAATCATTATCCAGGATGGAGGATCAAAAAATTACTCACACAAAGTGTATGTTCTTAATCAAGTCAGAGATAGGATCAAACTGAGATCCTATTGTCGCCATGCGATCTATAGTTGAATTATGTTCCGTAGGCACTCCCTGGATGTTAAAAGCCTCAAAACCTTCAATGAGGTCCCAAATTATGTCTATAAGACCGCATACATATATTTTTAACTGCAGAGATGTTTTAGACCTAATTAACTATCAACTTAGAGTCTTTGAACACCATTATTTGCTTGACACCCAACCACTCTACGAAGCTTAGATCTTGTACAAGGCCCTCATATTGGGCTTCGTTATTCAAGCAAGGGAAATGGAAGCAGAAAGACCTGAGAATTTCCTAATTGGTTGGAGATGTTAGGCATATCCCAACACTAGCACCAACTTTGCACCTTGCACCATCAAAGTGTAATTTCCATAGCTCTGAGGCTTGATTGACCATAGGGTCCTTCATAACCTTTGAAATTTCTTGATCTTCATTATAGATGACATAGGTGCCTAACCAATAACGTGATAGTTTCCAAAAGGATCAACATTTATGTATTCGCTCAAGAGGAATTCTTCTTGACCGGTTTGGTCTCAAGTCTAATTCTCATCCTCTAGTAGCTCGGTACCGTATGTTTCTTCTTTAGTGAAAGAAGTATGAGCGGCCTCAAAGTTGATCATGGATTCATCAACCACATGTTTTGAATGCAAAGATTTAGAAACTATTTTCATTTTAGCTTTGTGCTTGGTCTTGAGGATCAAGTGTGACCAATCCAAAGAAAGGTATTTGCCTATCTTTGAAGTGAATTTCTTGGATAGGCAGACACTAAACATGGGAAGAACATCAATGATTATAGTATCTTGCGGGACTATGATGCTTGGGCAAGCGAATAAGGTCAAGGGGAGGTCTTTGATGACACCTATGGTTTCGACTTTGTTCCCATCGAGCTGCATAACCACCCTTCTCAAAGGTTCATAGTTGAGTCCTAAGGCTTCATCTATTTGCTTGGGCATGACTGTGGTGCTAGCGCTATAGTCAATCATGACATTATGTAATAATTTCTTCCCCATAATAAGAGTTAAGAAAAAGGGCTTGGGTTTTGGCTTCTCTTTAACCTCAGTAGAGGTTTCTTTTGCACTATTTGTGATAACTTTAGATGAACGTGATGGGACCATGATCTTTTATTTAAGCGATTGCTCTGTAGATTCAATAACTGCTTCTTCTCGAAGGGCCTTATTCAATAATGAATTCTGCTCCAGAATAGATAATATATCCCAAAGGGATACATTAGCATAAGATTTGTTTAGTTGTTCCACCACATTGAATGGTGGAGGATTTGAAGGCTTATGTTCTTTAGCCCTAGTTATAAAAATCTCCTTGTGCAACTGCGGTTGCAGAGCAATTGTGGAAGGACTGGGGTATTGGTCGGGGATGCTTCTAGGCTACAAAGTGATTGGTTCACCCATGAATCTCCTCTTTGAACGGGTGTTGTAGTTAGATTTCACTTACGGGGTCTCTGATGTGGATGCCTCGTATGTGAACACCACTTTGTCTCCTTCCATCGATGAGAAGAGCGTGTGATCGAGAGCTATGCCATTTTATTGTTCAAGGGACATTCCTTGCATTTGAGCGGTGAGCACCGCATTTTCCATTTGTGGAGAGGCATATGTATAACCTCTTGAACTTGGTGCCACACCTTGGTTGTGTTGTTCTGCAACCTTCTATTGTAAGTTTTTGTGAGGATAATTTCGGGGCATGTGTGCATCTCCGTAGGGGAAGCACTAGTGATTGATATATTCAGTGAGATTGTTCTGCCCTCTGGTTAGTTCTCTGCTTGTATTTGGTTGAGCAACTCCCAACAGGGTGGGCACTGGTACTATTTGGTTAGTCATCTGAGCCTATAGATTTGTGCGCACACCTCCTTGATATTGGTTTTGTTGGTAGGAGGGTCTTTTGCTTTGATAATTTTGGTAGGACGATCTTGGAGGAGTGAGCTGGTTGCGCTTAATGGTAGTTACTTCATTTGCAAGGTTCCACAATAATTCCTTTATGTCGCTCATCTCATCCTTTAAAGAGCCGAATATAGAAGCAACACTCTATGGTGCGCCCAAATATGTGTACATGGATTGAGGAGGTGCAGGTGCACTGGTAGATGGAATCTCCTGGGCGAGAACTGATACCTCAGGAAATATAGGCATGATGGGCCAAGGTGGCAACTTCTCGACGTCGATCAGATAATTTTTCGCCTTGAATACTACGTTGTACGCATTCGGTATAGTGGTTTTTCCAAGAGACTGGATCATCATCAAGATATCAACGTTGATGGATTTCAAGTAGAACATGAATGCCAACTCAATCGACGACCAGATAACAACTTGAATTCTCTGCCAAGTTGTGTGAAATCGGGCATTAAAGTAAATCATGGCTTCATGAGGAGCTCGCTTTATAGTTGCCAACTGATGGTATAGTGAGGATCGATCCCTGTCATTTGAAAATCTCTCATAAAAAGGATCTCTAAGCTGATCCCAGGTACCAATGGTGTTAGTCGACAAGTGCGGTACCGGTCTAACACTTTACCCCTAAAAGAGGTTGCGAGCAACCTTAGCGCTATATTTTGATCTATAATTCCATGCACCAAACACACGTCTGCCACATCTTGCAGATGTTCAAATGGTGTTCTTGAGCCATCTTCGATAAATTTAGGTATAGCTTTTAGAGTAGAGATCGAGATAGGGGCCCAAACGACAGGTGTAACTGGTGCTACAAGGGGACTTCCGACATCCCACACCACATAATTTCTATTTGCAACCTACAACATGGCTGGCAGAGGGATCATAGAGTTCACTAGATGAGTTTGGGTTTGTGTTGTTACTAGTGGAGGCACTAACAAGCTAGGGTTATTCGTTGTTTGAGACCTAGTAACAGGCTAATGACTCATACACCCTCTTTTGATTTAGGTACATTTAAGCTATCCCACTGAGCGTGCCAGAAAAAAGAAACTATTGATGCCAAAAATTGGTAAGGTAACAACATTTATGGGAAACTCAATTAAAGGGGGACCTATTGTGCTAAACTGAGTGACCTCCGGGTTTTTAAAGAAGCTGACTTCTTTTGTAATTTAGGGGGTTGAAAAGGATAGAAAGAAACAAATTTAAAATTAAATCTAATCTAAAGCAAAGCGCCAAGAAGTAGATATGGGGATGATAAACTTGTTTGTTAGATATGATTTAAGGGTCGTTCAATAATCTGCTATGTCCCATAACCATAGAAATCAAAATGGAAACCTAAATAACTCGATCAATGATATAAAATAACTTCCATACATTTACTGAAAAGAAGAGTCAAAGACATGGTCTGAATCAGTAAGCTTATATTGAAATTATAGAAGTCTGCGAACAAATTACTCAATATAAAGATGACACAGTATAAAAATTTATCAAATAGTCAAGAAATAGAAAGACCCAACAATGGCATAGTCTGTGAATCTTATACAGTAAGCTAAAACAATACAAGAGGCCTGGTGTCTTTCCACAAATTTCTCTGTAAGTTTCGAACACTTGCTTTGAAAGAAGAAGCAATATTTATAAGTAAATCGCACCGCCTAGTGGGCTAGTAACGAAAAAGATTCCTTCATCATGCACATTGATATCCAGAGCAATGATTTCCCTTAGGCCATTACAACAAAAAGATTCGAGCATGAATGTGGTTGCCTTTGAACCAGATGCATCCCCCACGAATGATGACGGTGGTCCCAACATAACATAGCACCGACATGTGTTTCTCACCCATGACGACAATTAGAATACGTGGCTATCTTGGCGAGGCCATTGCTTTCTCCTCACTTATTCTCAATGGAGTTCATAGAAGAGCCACATGGTGACAGATTAGGGCCTGTGGTTCATTCCTCCCTTCTTGCGATGAAAACCTGCATAGTGAAGAAACGTGGAGGCACACTTTACGAACAACTCTAATAGTGGGGCTCGCTAAAGTGAATGCAAACCGATGATATGTGGCACTCAAACGAGGCCCGATAAGAAAGCGAACAAAAGCAAGCCAAAAGGGTGCGAATTATCGACATGTGGAAGCATGACAAAGCCTTTTAGAAGAGCGAAGGAAGAAATTCCTTCGAAGAGGGCCTAGCAGACATGTGGCAATAGTTAGATGATGTCATTTAGAAAGGAGCCTGATGATGTTCAGATGGATGGGGCTTGGGCTGGTACCTTGGCAAAAATAAAAAATCACCCGAAGGGAGCTTGGGGAAATTTATGTTCATAGATACAAAATGATCAATGATACCAATAACTTCTCCAAAATTTAAGAGGAAGAAATGCAAGAAGAAACATACCAATAAGCAAGAACTGGCTTTACTACCCATCTCTTTTTTTTTTAAACCAACACAATTTTTCTTTGATACTACACACAATATTTGAGAAACCAATTACGCACCCATGGACCAGGTCTTGCTCTCCACCCTATCGTAAATGTGTCATGAAGCCTTGTGAGCTATAGCCATACCCGCAAGCAAGGAATTATTTTAGTTCCATGCTGATGATGGAGTCTTTTCTCATTTTTCACAAGGGATTAAACTAATATAGCACAAATAGGTTCACTGCATTCTATTTTCAACCATGATCCATAAAACATGTCACTTACTTACAACCAGTAACAAGGGTAAAGGGAATATATATTTTTTTCTCTTTTCTTTAGGTTAAGGGATTGAACTATTCTATCCTTCTTTCCTCTCCAAGCTGACTAGTTTGAGCTCCATCTTTTAACAAGCATTCTCCTCTCCTCTCACTCACATCTCTCCAAGCTTAAGCAAAATTCTCCAATGGAGAAGTGGGTAACATCCCTCATTCTTCCTTTCCAAAATATATGGGAGTTTCTACTTGCAACTTTTGGGTGGAGAGGTGTGAAGTGTACCTACCTCCATCAATGAGAGTCTTTTCTTTATTAAAGAGGAAACATGCACTTGGACAACCCCCCATCTTTTCATCTCAACCTCTCCTCAAAACTCGTCACTCTCCATTATGAGGAATTTTCAGGGGTCAAATCATGTCCTTGGGGCACTTTTATATGCCTACTTGACCCCTACTCCTATGGTATAGACCCTAGGGGGTTTCATTTTGCATCCCAACCAAGAAAATTGACCAACAACCCTCCTTAAAGGCCCATTTAAGGACCTATCCGAAATTCAACTTGGATAAGGGGTTCCCAAGACCTAATCCCCAACTTACACCTCACATGAGTCACAATTAAAGGCCCTCACATGCCTTAAATAAATTAGCCATTTTAAAACAACCCTCATGACCTCAATCTTTCAATACATTAAATCCATTGGCTTATAGGCCCCAAATGGGGTCAAATTTATATCCTCAAAAAGAAGTCTTTTGATTTGCTCTCAATGGTTCTCCCTTCTCATGCTAGCACCATTACCTTCCCGCACATTACCAACACGATCATACTTATCAATTGTGTATCACATTAATCTATTAGTTGGATATTCTAAGCTTTAACTAATAATAATCCATTTAGAATTTCAATTTGTATTCCACAGTATACAAGTGCATTCCACCTTCAATAAAACATAATGCCAAAATTATATGTAAGAATATTGCCAAAAGATCACCTTATTTATTATCCACAATATATTTAATCATCAATTCAAAAAAAACATATAACAATTATGGTTGTATTAAGTACATACAAGGCATGGTCTTACATAGAAAAACTCTAGAGTAAATCTAGGTGTAATAAAAAATCCTTACCATAAGATTATCCACAAAAAAATAGGAATTGAGAAACATGTTTTTATTTTATTTTTCGAAACTGTTTCAAACTGTGCAATCCAAATTGTATGAACTTTCAACGAAATTCCTCATTACGTGGTCATAAAATTAAAATCTTTTGCACGAAGTTTGGTGGGCATAAAATAGGGGAGACGACCCAATAGTTGAGCACCCTAACTTCATGCTTCTAATTATCCTATGTGAAATTTTTAATTCACTCCCAATTTTTTATAACAGCTTACTTGGCAAGTCCCTTGCTTATAAGTTTCATTTTAGGGCCACATCATCAAATATGATGCCACATCAGCATGTTTTTTCTCAAGATGTAGTTGATCAATACTTGTGCGTTCACATCATGGGTAGTTGAGCACTGATGTGGCATCATATGATTGGTTGCTTTTTAGATCAAAGAAATACATTTTGTTTAATTATGGGTAGTCATGTCACAACTATTGGTCCAATATTGATTAAAATATTGGGCATTATATAAATAACTACTATCACAACTATTGAAACATGCTTAAGTGCTGGTCCTCTCTCCTAGTGTTTTAAAAAACTTGTTGCATTGCTCATGTTTGCCGTAAAAAAAGAGGTTAAAATCTTTTGCCAACAGTTGGTTTGTTTACACATAGATGTTAATCATATTTATGATAATTTAGTTTTAGAAAAAAAATTATTAATAATTTTAAAAATTAATAATAAAATTAATTAAACTATATAATAAAAATTATATATTAATATTTATTTATTATTATAATAATATAATTCTATTTAATATATTATTATTATAATTATATTAAATTATAATATTATAATATAAGGCTTGGAAAAATTTGTCTCGAGTTCAAGAATTTACTATCTCTAAAACCTCGATATTTTAAATAGATACTTTTCATTTATTTCGAACAGATTGAAGCAGCCGCTGTATGGAGATTGGTTTTGGTTCGTTTCATTTTTATAAAATTTTCCAATACATTCTGTCCACTTTTACTCATCGGCACGACAGAATCTTGAGGTATGTCACTTGCCATGGTTTAAGCGAGTTTTTTTGGGGAGAATCTGTAGGCGTCCAGTTCATTTTTTGCTGTGTTTTATTTCATTCTAAAACAATTCTCTTGTTATCTTTTAATAGAAGGTATTGGTTTTGGGGTTTTACCTAAATTGTTTTATGTTAATTGAAGGCATTGGTTCTGGGGTCTTACCTAAATTGTCTTATGTTAACTGAAGGCATTGGTTCTGGGGTTTTACCTATGGTTGTTTTCATATATGATATTATTGTAATACCTAGTTTTACATCCCTATACTACAATGAAAAGAGCTAGACAACTGATGCTACTCTCTTCTGTAAAGTACCATGCAGCTTCATATACAGCCTTTTGAAGGTATGATTTCACGCTATAACTTCTTTTAATCCAAGTTCTGTGATTTACCAGACTTCTACTTAACCTCTTAACTCCCAAACTTTGTTACAAGTATTAAACGTTACCATGGTCCACCAGTTACACAACCAAGGCCTCAAAATGTATTTTTTAATTGTAATCAAAGGACTTTTGCTCTTCATTCAAGTAAATAAACTCGAAGGGAAACACGTTCAAGTGGTTTATTGGACACCTACATGACTAAAAATAGCAAGAAAACTGTTGTGGTTGAAGCCAAAACATTTTTTTAGAAATAAAGATGTGAGGAAGAAGACCCCTTACTGCTTTGCCTAGGAGTGTTGGAGAGCTTAAGGTAAGAATTCCCATTTCTTATCAAAGATAAATAATAAATGTAATACTATCAACAAAGAGGTTGAGTGAATAGCCCTATGGGCATAGAAACATATGTAATCTATTTAAATTTTTAGAAAGAAGCTTTCCAAGCAACCCCGTTGAAAGATTGGCGTAGCATGTCTATTCCATAAAGTAACACAAAATTTCATTTCTCCTAAAACCAAAATGATGTATAAAATGATATAATACTGAGCAGACTACAATTGCTTCTAAAATTATATAATTGTTGCATAAAATGATGTATTTGTATGACAAGGCTTTAAAGACATAAATCAAATGCCTCTATCAAATATAGACAGGCAAATAGATAGATAATCGCATTTCCAGCCCCTACAAAAAGCTACAAAGGCAGTGAGAGTTGTTTTTAGATAACAAAACAACATTGAACATGCAGTTGCGAATGGAAGAGGAAATATGAGAAAGGTTCTTTGTACATGCAGTTGACAATGGAAGAGGAAAAATAAGGAATGTAGTAGCATGATCATCATTGTAAACTATGTAGGTTCCCTGACATAGTCTAAACAGGTAGAATTGTGGATAAATTGAATGCTAGAGCAAGTTCACACATGTAATTCAAAAAATTAATTTGATATGTTATAACAACATATAGTGTTCATTCACAATGTTAAACAATGAAGCATAAATAAAAAATGATAAAAATACTCAAGCGGGTTTCAACTTTTAATGGGCAAGGCAGAACGCATGCTAGGATTAATGATTATTTTTTTAACAAATAGCTATACAAATTTTGTCTTTTCACACCTTTTCTCAACATCAAGGATTATGTATGAGTACTTTCAAAGTCATCCATTCTCTCTTGGAAGAGTGCATACTTGGGGCGTTAGGGGCAGAGACAAATCTCCCTGAAACAGGGTATCTTCTCATCTAAACATATTTTCAGCTTGCATCACTGGGGTTTCTTGATAAGACTGTGTGTGAAAATATTTTTTAGCGTTGCAGCTTTTGTTTTATAAGCCTTTACCATTTCAGGTTTAACTTCTTGACCGCTGTTCTATGCCTAAAAAGAGCAAGAAGGTCGATAGTAAGAACAATTGATAAAACATAATCACATGCACATAAATTTACAAAAATTCATTAAATATCCCTCTAAATTTAGAGGCTAAACTACAATGGGATTTGGGGCACAATAGATTTGTAAAATTAGAAACTTGGTAAATTAGTATATATATTTTAAATATATTAAAAAATATGGAAAATAATTTAAGAGATTTATTTAGGAAGCATTTTATGGAAGAGATTTTAGGATGTAGGATATGTTGGAAGTTTATAGTGCAAAATAAGAGCCCTTATTTCGCTTTTGGGGTGAGATGGAAGTTTCCTGAATATAATAGATTTATATTCCACATGTTATGCATCTATAATTTCTAACATTAATTGTTGTTAGAAAAATCAGATAATTTGTTTAGCATTAACTGTTGCTAAAAAAAATCATGAGATGACCATCTTTCCAAAATTTCTAAGCTTAAGACTTTAAACTTGTCAAAACTATGGAACCATCTAATCTACTTGTAAACTACTCAAAAAATTCAACACTTGCTAAAATATTTTAAGAAACACCTACTAAAATAAACTATAAACCTCATGTCAAATTTATAGAACATTTTATATAAATTACAATTGGCGTAACCATTGCACCTCCTTTCGGTGCAAGTGCTAGTACCCAAATGAGCAGCTTTCACTCGGAAAGTTGTCTCACGCTGGTGAAAATTAACATTCCTCGGCCCAAGCCTGAAAACAAATTTTTAACTTGCAACCAATATTTTCGTTTAAAAGGCTGCAAAAATCTTGTGTTGACCTCAAAATCTAGTAGCTCTTAAACCCTGATATTTTTAGATCTACTTTTCGCTTATTGCGAATGGATTGAAGCAGCAGCTGTTGGGAGAGTAGTTTTGGTTAGTTTCATTTTAAAAAAATTCTGCTTTGGTAGGGTTTTGTAATGTTTTTCCTGCAAACACTGCCCATTTTTTCTCATCGACGTCATTGATAGCACAACATAATTTGTGCAGAATCTTGAGGTAAGTCACTTGCCATTGTTTTAGTGAGTTTTTTTTGGGAATCTGTATGCGGCTGGATCATCTTTGTGTGTTTTATTTCATTTGAAAACAATTCTATTGTTATATGTTAAATAATTTTTTAATTGTTTTTGGATCGGTAATAAGATTTTCTATTATTCAAGAGTAAAAACAAAGTACAACAGTATTTTCAACGGTGAATCATCACCCAGTTCAGAGAAACACTATAGACAGTAAAAATAAAACTCCTAAAATCCCCAGACCCTAAAAAGAGACCTATTAACAAATCATAAGTTTTGAAGTACAATTTGGTCTTCCCTTGGTCTGGGATTGGAGGACCATAGCGAAAGTTTACTTCTTTATTTTCTTTCCTTTCTTCTCCTTAACAACTTGCCAACCATCCTCCACCCTTGCAGCCTCCTTCTGCCATTCCAATGGTTCGTCTTGGGGGTTCCTTACCTCTCCACCCAAATTCAAATTTGCTTGTTGACTCTGGTTGTCAGCTTTCCTCTTCCCAACTTCTTTCTCTCGTGGCCTTATCACACCTTTCTTCTCCCGATACTTTGGTGTTGCTGCCCCATTTTTAAGGTTCAAATCCTTTTCACAACTGTGGAGGACAACATTGCCACTATTTACAAACGGACCCCCTTCTTATACTGGTTGTTCCTCCCTACTCCCATCATTCACCAAAGCCTTCTCTACCTGATCTAGAACCCCAAGTGCCTGAACCTCTTCTTCCCTACCTGTAATTTGAGAGCTCCTTTGCTTCTCCTCCTTTTTCTCCACTATATAGTGCTTGGGGGCAACATCTTTCCACCAAGAAGTTGTTTTATGTGTTTTATGCTTAGTACATTGAGCAGCCAAGTGTCTAGTTTGAAAACAAATCTTGCACCTAAAGGGTACCTCCTCATAATCCAGGGGTTGTACCCAACAACCTTTTGAAGTTTTTATCCGGATCTCTTCCGAAAGCTCCTTGGACACATCCAGCTCCACTAAAATCCGAGCAAAGGTCGAATGCAATAGATTTGAGGATCCCTCGTCCACCATTAAAAACTTCCTAAAGAGTTCCCTATAGCTTCCAAGCAAGAATCAAACCAATATTGTAAGGGTAGGTTAGGAAATCTCACCCAAAGAGGAACCTTCTCAAATGCTTCAGTTGCTAGGTTAAACGTCGGGTGCCATGGCTTTAACATCAATGTGTATTTTCCTTCCCAATCCCAGTGATATTCACAAAGGATCTTGTTTCTATCTTGCTCCTATTCAAGAACAACAATGAAAAAACCTTTAACCATGGGATATATTTGAACATACCCTTCCAATACATGCTCCCAATTGTCAGAAATCCATTGATGGAGATCATTCAAGCTTGACCAAAATCCTTTGAATCTCCCAATCAAACCCAGTCCAAAAAAAAAAATTCATTGGATGTTACTTCATCTTCAATCTCAATCTCTAACTCTACTGTGACTAACTTGAGTGAAGGAGGTAAAATAGAGCCTCCTTCACCCTTTCCTGTCGATGTCTTGGATGGAACCTAGCCACACTGTGCAGTGGAGTCGCTGTCGTCCTTGCCACCGTTCTGGCCAAATTTCTTCAATCTGCCCTCTGCACCTAGGTCCACCTTCTCCCTGTTACAGTGGTCGTTGCTTCGAATATCGTTGAACTCTCCCTGCGAGGCCTTTCTAGACGCATTCGGCTTGGGCGAAACCCTAGCCACCGCAGGAAACTCTATTCAATCGTTAGCTTCCATCCTCCAGATTTATGTTAAATAAATTATTAAAATGCATTGATTTTGTGGGTTTATCTATGGCTGTTTTCATATATGATATTTATGTGTATTTGGTATTTTTAAATTTTGTTTATTTTGTTTTCCTTGTTCATGAGGTTTTTTTGGCAATTTTCCTAACAAAATTATTAAGTTAGTATTGAATGGATACCGGCTTTTGCTGATGTTGTAAATGCAATGGTTGTCAGAGCTATTTTACACATAGAGTGTGTCATGCCCCCGAAATCGCAAGCCAATAAATAAAATAAAATAATATATAAAGACTAAAATAAATAAATAAACAAATATAAATATTAATGTCATATGATATAACAATATATATACTAACATATTAATTAAGGCGGATTATTATTGCCCAAATTGAAGGACTGATGTAAGGCAACGCTTCATACACTAAAGGACAAAATAAGTAGCGGTTATATTCTTAAGGAGGCAGATGCAAATTTGGAAGAGATATAGAAGGAACATCAATAGAGGAAATAAAGCCGCCAATTGGGAAAATCGATTGGATTAGGTATTTGTGCAAGACTATACATATATGGATTGTAAGTTTAAATACAATCATGAATGTATAAATATAATATATCTATACATTTATATATTCATACAAAGGTAATTATTATCAATTGAAATCAATTAGAAATATATACATGTATATAAAAAATATATGTAGATATATAATATATACGATTATGCAATAATGATGCTTGCAACAATTATTGAGCCTTATAAGTAATTATGATGCTTTAATATAAGTATGGAAAATAGATTTTTATTTGTTTGATTCACACTAACGATATCCTCTGAGTGTTAAGAATAGATCGTCGATTAAGGAGAAGAAACATATAGACCAGGAGACAAAGGAGAATTTGTCCAATTCATCGCCACATATTACTATTAGCAAATATATCTTATATTCAAGTGTATTTACTGCAAATCATTGCTTACATATGTACGCATATTGCCTATATGATAGTAAGAATAATTAATGCATGATTTCTTGTATATGATGTGCTTGACTGTCTGAAACCCGCTTGGGGGAAAGGGCATGAGAGAGTAGTGCGTGCCTAGAGGTTCCACTTATAGCCGCCCAATTTGAAGAAAAGGATGGGCCATGGAGGGGTGGAAGTGCCAAGACCGCTTGGGAGCTCCGCCTGTTCCCACGAGTGGGCAAAGTGTTTCCGAGGTTGGGACATGGTTGGGGAAAGCAGGTACAAGTCGCCAACATGGAGAGTTGTGGTATACGACCTCTTAGGTTGGTACATGGCTTCGGGCGGACCCACCATGTCACTTCTAGTCCACAATAGGTTGCATTATTGATAATCTATAAATGTGTTGCCAGTGGTTAATGCTAACAAATGTATATATGCATGTTTGGGAATATTGTTCATGGGTTGAATGCAGGTTTTTAATTCCGGATTACATCATCAAGGAGCTATTCATTTGACAAGGTGAAAACCCTAACTCTAGTTTGTGGAAATTGTGACCCATAGGTGAATTCTAGGGCAAATTAGGATAGGGGACATTACAAAGTGAATAGTAGAGATTGGACCATCTTTATATTTTTAACTTATCACATTATTCTTCACAAACCATATACATTGTACAGCATATTTCTTCACACTTTTTTGCTATTATATTGACTCTTGTACTTTAAAGACCAAATGTCATAAGGCAAGGGATTGGAGTGACACAAAACTACTAAAATTTTAAAGGTTTGTGTTGAATAAGTGACAAAACATATACATTGTGAAGCATATTTCGTCACACTTTTTTGCTATTATACTGACTCTTGTACTTTAAAGATCAAATGTCACAAGGCAAGGGATCGGTGTGACACAAAACAGCTAAAATTTTAAAAGATTGTGTTGAGTAAGTGACAAACAGCTTGGTTTTTCAGATGGGTACATCCTCTAACATGGTTTGTTATTTGGTTAGGACTCAATGGTATGCTTAGGTACCAATATCCTTTCGATATTATTACGTTCTTTTCTGAAGCCACATGTCTATGGAACTTCAACAAAAATAGGGGTGCTAAATTTGAGAGATCATCTTCCCACAAACAAATAGAGCTAGCATCTCTGCTTTTGCATCAATTTAGAATGATTCAACATCCTTTTAGAAGCAATTCTAGACATGACTGTGTCCGGTAGGTCTGTTCTTAAGGTTTCAGATATCTATACTTGCAAAGAAGAATTCTCTCTCTGAAAATTTGATTCAAGTCTTTTGTATGCAAAAAAATTGCACAGTTTGGTATTTGTCTCTTCTGTTCTCCAATCATCTAGATTTCTTTTCCTAGTGTTGTTTTCCATTACAAGGCACACAAAGAGTCTCCTATAACCTGCTTTTTATGCACCCGTAAAAGGTTTTAGTTGCTTTTCATTGCAGAAAGGTGCACAACATTGTTTCTTCTTGATGTCATTTAACATAGTTAATGTCCACAAGCCTTAGCTTCTTCAGTCTTATCTTGATTGATGAGCTCTAATGGAGAAGTAATCAACTCAATACTTTCTCTGCTTAAAGCATTTTTACTTTCTAGTTTTCTATACTTTGGCACCTATGCAATCATTAATCGTAGGTCTTGGGCCCCCACTCATTAGTCAGTTGATAGAAACATGAAACTTTTGTCTACACTTGTTGTATAGAACATTAGTTGCATCAAAGAAAAAACATTCCTATTAGTCCATCTTTAATCTCTCCAAATAGGCCCCAAAAATTCTATTTGCATTTTAGAAAAACACTTTGTAGGAGTAACCTTGCAAGCCCTAGGTAAATCAGCATATCCACTCCTATATAATAATATATCTTTGGACATGATGGACTGTCCTCAAATTTCAAAGCATTTTTCTTTTTATCTCAGAAATTTGGAAAATAACCATACTCTTAACAAGTGCTTCCATTCTAGTTCAGCGTGCTTGTCTTGCTGTCCTCTAGGCGTGGAAATTTGCTAAGCCTAACAAGAACCATTAAATCATTGCACTTGGAGAACTCATGAAGGCAATATAATACCTTGAGCAGAATTCATTTCAATTTTTATGGCAATATCTCCAACCATATTTTTCTAACATTGCCCATTTTTTCATAATGAACGCAATATAATATTAGCATTTAAAAAGTCATGAATTATCTACAGTTCAAACCAAATTTTCTCTCTTTCTATAGTAACATCTCCTTATGGTTTTACTATTTATAGGGCCATCCCACCAAGCTAAATTCATTTTAGCCCCCCACCCTAATTGTTGAGTCGAGGGGTACTCTGGGGAGTCTCCCTCCCCTCCGGTAGGATCCCCTCTAGTAGTTAGGCCCCACCAACCAAACAAATTCATTAACGAACTTTCTTTATTGGTCGGGAAGGCCCCAAAAAACTATTCCTTTAAATCAAGACTTTGGCCAGGCCCTTGATAGATATAAAAGGTAGGCCCTTGAAAGCCTGTTTTGGCCTAGGAACATTTTTGCCCCCCCAACCTAAGGGGAAGGTAGGAAGGATGGTCAGATGGATGGTTTTTAGGAAGAGCCTGGGTGAAGAAGTAGGACTAAGGTTGGAAGGTTGGTGGGAAGGCAAGACCAACCATTCTTTCTTTATTGGCCAACCCCACCGACCTTTATTTCTTTACGGCTTAACTGACTGAAGGTAGGAGTTAATTACCGTACCGAAGGTTGGAAGGCAAGAATAGAGATGATTTCTCGACAGACGGACCAAACAAGAGGAGATATTATTTCTAAGATCTAGTTGGTGAAAGGTACAAGACACCTTCACTCCTATCGGGGCTCCGGCCCACACCACCCAACATTTGGATAGAATGACAACCAACCTCACTTTATTGAAACTTTCTTGATGAAGGTACAGGGGGAAACACAAAGGAAGAATATACTTTTATACCATAGTTATGAAACAAGCCCTCTAGGGTTAGGGGTTCTAACAAGGAAGGAATTCTATTTGGATTGTTATCGGAAGGTAGAAATCCAGATTGGGACAGGTAGGGGAAGGAGGAATCAAAGAATTGTCGAGGCTATCCAATACCACCCTTCAGAAGGGGTGTATTGTTCCTCGGGGATGGAGGCTCCCTTCGGGTAGACTCCAAATGGACAGTGTTATGTTAGTAAACTAGTGATTTCGCAATTCACATTTGGCCAAATCCGGTAACAACCATTCTTTCTGATTGGACGGTTTGGCCCAACCCCACCGACCTATATTTGTTGATCTAATTCTTACCCCATCGACCTATATTTTCGAATTCTTACCCCACTGACCTATATTTTATCTCATTTTTACCCCACCGGCCTGAGGCAAATAGCTCGGGGCGGGTGGAAGGAAGGGCGAAAAATATGGGGCATTCATTTCAATTTTCTCAACTTTCCTAGCTTTCTATGGCAATTTCTCCAACCATGAAAAAATTCACCATTCTTAAAATGTGAGGCATTTTCTTCAGTTTCTTCATCTTATGCCGCATTAGTTCACCCTTTGTTATTTAAAGATTTTTTATCAAGGACAAAAATAAATAATGTGTCTCACTTTGCTATATGCTCTTTTGAAATTTATATTTTGATGACTTTGTCAATTAAAATAAAAACATATATGCTCTATTGAAAATTTCTATCAATTGACAATTAGTTGGGACCCTATGTAGCTACTAGAACCTCCAATTTCTATTGAAAGATAGTCTATCAACTTTTAGAAATGCATTAAATTTTGAAGTATAAATATTATATAGTTTCTAGTGGTTAATCCATCTAAATGCACCATTAAAATGTGATTTTCATATTTTTTAAAGTAAATTATATTTGTAATTATAATTGTTCAAGGAGAACAAGCAATTAATGTTTAGAGTTTGTCAATTTTTAATTGGTGATTGAAGAGTTAGGGGTACTGAATTGGTGTAGGTCAAGGAAATTTTGAAAGTAACAATTTTTAAAAATATATATCATTAATATATTTGTAATGGTGAAAATCATTTATGTATGTTATTTTTATTTAGTTTTGTGTTTATTTTAAGGGAATGTTTTGATAGATGTATATTTTGATAAGTGACCTAATTTTGTGTAAATTTGACCTTAATTTTTTGCCCTCTTGTCCACTCCTTTCTTCTATGCACAAATTGAATTGTATTGTGTAGCATATTAGCTTATGTATAATTTTCTATTGACATAACTGTTGCACCTCCTTCAGATGCAAGTGCTAGTAGCAGTTTACACCCAAAAAGTTATCTCACACCAGAAAAAGCAATTTGCAGGCAGCTGAAATATCTTTATTGGTTCAGATGATAATGCTAGTAGGAGAGGCCCCCACCACATGTCAGTTAACTATTACCATGATGCCTAATAAAAAATAGTTGTCTTACGGAGTGTGTCCATAATTTAATTTTCTTGATTTCTTAAATAATATAAATGGAGATTTCACATGAAGGGCACCAGCCTTAATGTTGGCTTTATCAATTTCGAACATTGATTTAGACTTACTGCAAACGTCCAACAAATTAATTTCCTTTGTTACCTAGAATTGTACATGCATTAGAATGAAGGATAATGCAACAAGTAACTCGAAAAATATAAATAGCCATAATTCAAAAAAATCAAAAAATAACACACCAAGTTGAATACTGTGTTTTCCCCTTTAATCAGTTAGATTTATCTGATTCCTACAAAAAATTAAAGCAAATCATGGCATCTAGGGCCTAGGCTGTTAGTTTTATGATCAGAAATGCAATAAGCAGAAAACTCAACACATGAATGATGAGACAATGAACACTGATTACCCTGGGAAAACCCTCCTACTTGAGGGAGAAAAACCCAGCAAAGAATATTCTCTTATATATCAGAATAATAAGTGCAGAAACTGCATACAAAATCAGGCCCTACACAAGGCCGAGACTAATACAATGAATGGAGACACTTCTCCTTGAAGCGAAATACCAAAGAAGACACTTCTTCTTAGAATTGAATCTGCTGCTAGGATGCAAACTGTTGTTGCTGCTGAAGATGCGAATTGGAGAGTGAATTGATTGTGTGATCAAATGAGAGGACTTCATCCTCTTTATATACAAAGCTGGGCGGCCTCCTCTCTAGGTCAGCCCTTAGATAAATATAATTTATTTATGAAGCAAAGGCCGACCTGCCTTTAATTAAGAGAAAATAGCTCCCGAAGCTATAAAACAGTAACATAGGCCATGCAGCCAACAACATCATCATAACTTCTCTTGAACTAACTGTACAATCTTGATAATCTTAAACTAAGATTATTAAAGACTTCTATGAAAAACTCAAACTCCTTGCATGTTGTCATGATAACATTACACAACCCAATAGCATAAGTCTTGGGCTACAAGCATTAAGGAACTAAAGCAAATAACCAATAGGGATAGCCCCCAACAATACTGAATTCAAAGGTTCCATCAACAATATATCATTTTGTCATGCCCATTACTGCTATTTATTATCACATTACTTTGGCTGGATGAAGGGGATTCATAAGACCAATTTTCTTGATAATTTGTCCTTTGCATTTAATCACACTAGGACTCCTCCTAACAGTACTTCTCTTATGAAAGGGATGAGGATGAAGGTTATAAAGTTCATTTCCTCACAATACTTCTCTAATGAATGGGTTGAGGATGAAGCTTAGCAAAATTCAATTCCACCATGCAATCGATAATGCAAGGTAAATGCATTGTAGTGATTGAGGACCTTCCCTTACATCTGCAAGGCTATAATTTATTCTGTGTGGGTGAGCGATTTTATAACTATAATGAGTCTAGGGACTTGCCCAATTTTAAATTGGGTGAGCAGTTTACATGCAGTTGGAGATGAGCCTAGATGGTTGCCCATACAGAAGAACACATAGAAGCTATATGCTACATGTCCAACAATATCCTTTTCTGCATTTGGCTTCTAAAATGCATTGAAAGATTAGGTGTCGTGGACTTTTTCCTTAGAACTATTTTTGAGATTTAATTATAGATAAAAACAGTAACTTATTCGTTCCTTAAATGTCTAAAAGAGAATTTTAGTTTGAGAAAAAATTATATAATATTTAAATTAATCCAAAATCAATTTTTTTATAAGCAATAATCATAGAGTAATACTAATAACTAATCTGGAGGTGGAGGGTCAACGGTTATTGATTTGTGTCTTCATCCAATGTTCTATGTGGCACACAACAAAGAAGTTAGTAGTTAGATCAACTTTCAATCCCCACAAAGTAGAAGTGGAGAGAGGAATGGTTGTGGTGGGAGAAGAGGAGAAAGTTGTAGAGGCTTTCCATGGCTTATGGAAGCTTCTCTCAAATTAATATTGTTACACATGAAATATTCTATGTTCCACAGCATTTCGGGGACGGGGACGGGGACGGGGGGACGGCAGGGGATACGTTTTGGGGACGGCAGTCCAAGGGCAGATTTTTGGGGACGGCAAGGGGACGGCGATATATGAATTTTTCAATATATATATATATATACATATATATGTATGAATTTTTTAAAATATATTATATATAGAGAGAGAAAGAGAGCAATTTGAAATATCAAATATGTGCAACAATATCAATATGGCAAATATGTGCATAGATAAAGAGTATAACAGTAGTATAACAGCGATATAACAACAATATAAAGATAAAGGTAAACACTAACAACAATGCCAATAACTTAACAATTATTTAGTCAATGCCATTCGAATGGGGATAAAATATTTTTATCAAATGTAATGAAATATAAAACATTTAATATTTATCATCTAGCAATTTTTATTTAATTTGACAATAAAATTAAATAGTTTGTTTAAAAATTAAATGTTTTATCAAATATAATGAAATATTTGATATTTAATATTTATCAAACAATTTTTATTCAATGAAATATTTAATATTTATCAAGAATTTTTTTATTTAATTTGACAATAAAATTAAATAGTTTGTTTAAAAATTAAATGTTTTTATCAAATATGATGAAATATTTAATATTTGTTAAGCAATTTTTATTCAATTTGCCAAAAATCAAAACATTTTTTACTTTGACGAAAGGGGGACACCCCGATACAATTGGGGGACTCCTAGCCATCCCCTGGCCGTTTCGGCGTCCCCTTTTATTTTCCAACTGTCCCCTTCTTTGGGGACGCGTTTCCTAGTTTTCAAAAATCAGGAGGGATGCTTGGGGGACATCCCCTTCAGTCCCCCCATCCCTGAAACGCCACAAGGGACGGGGACGTAGGGTTTGGAGGGGGGGACGCATCCCTATGTAACACAGGAAATATTTAAATCTTCTTTTGCTTCATTGCACTTCTTTTGGATGGCCTTTCTATGCTTTTTTTCATTGAATAGCAGTAGGATTGGTGATGGACCTTGAGCCGATGAGGTCTCATAATGTTAACCTACTTGTGTACTTGTCAAGCACATTGCAATTACAATTGCAGTCATATAGGCTTGTGAGTAGGGCCATATCTCAGCCACAATGCTTGGTTGTGGGGATATTGCTTTGTTGTGCGAAATTATTGTGTTAAAGGTGAGAGAACTGATTGGCTATGACTGAGTTATGTCATATCACTTCCATCGGGATGATCATTGTGAGTGGTTACAATTGGATGAGTGGCTAACTGTTGTAATTGAGTCATATATTCTCTATGTCAAAATGGGGCAAATGTTGGTTAGCTTTTACATTTTATGTTGTCTTATAGCGGAGTTGTCCAATTCCCCTATTTCTTGAGATTCACTAAGGAGGTCAGGGCCTCCTAAGGCTGGAATCTTGAGATAGAATTTTGTTAGGGCTGCAGAAACTTCTTTGAGGGTCGAGAAAGGGATTGGGTCTGTCACAAAGTCTAACTTTAGATCTAGAATTTGGTCTAGCAACCTGATAGGATTAGGCGATGGGGAAGTAGGCCTTATTCAAGGGAGCGCCCTAGGAGGAAACATGACTAGATTTGAGGTCACAGATGGTTTTGTCAATGTAACAAGAAGGATGAAAGGGTGGGCATTGATGGGATAGATAGGAGATATGTTAAATAGAGTTCTCAAAAGGATAGGGAAGTTCAAAATTATAATACCCAAAAAGAGATAAAAGGGAGAAGATCAAATAGAGCTCAAGATTTGTTCAAGAGCCATGAAGAACAATCTAAAGCGAGTTGAGCTCAATTAGGCCTCAATAGGGAAAAAGGAAAAATATTGTAATGCAAAAAAATAGAATGAATCCTAGTGAGGCTAAAGAAGAACCCAAGGGAGATGAACTAAAGACTAGAGTCAATGTCAAAAGGCCTATAGCAAAGTCAATATGAAAAAGTGAGAGTAAAGAGGAAGAAGAAAACCCAAATTCTGCAATTGAACTACCAAAAATGAAAATTAAAATAACGATGGAGATAGTGAAGAAGAGTATCAAATAAAAGCATTGCAAAATGGGGTTAAGGGGAAAAGGGCAACATCCAAGCCCATTAACAAACTTTTGAGGGAATAGGAAGGAGGCCAAAAGTTGTAACCCAAGAGAACAAAGAGAAGCATTGGCCGAGATGGTGGAGAAGAATATGGTAGAAAAATTGTGTAGAATGGAGTCAAGGGAAAAGAGTTTGCATCCAAGTTCGGTCCTAAAAATGAGAAGGAAGAGGAAGAAAACCAAATTATTGCAATTCAAGAGAATGGATAGAGAAAAAGTGGAAGAGATTGTGAAGAAGAATTAAAAAGAAAATGTCTGCAACATGAAGTTACAGGCAAAAATCCTGTATCCAAGTTGATTTGTGATGAGATGGAAAAGCAAGATAAAGACCCAGATATTGCTATTCAAGAAAATAAAGAAAAAATAGTGGTAGAGACAGTGAAGAAGGCTATAAGACAAAAGGATTGCAGAACAACATCAAGGAAAAAGGCCAATATCCAAGTCAATTAAAAAAGATGAGAAGAAAGTGGAAGAAGAAGATTTGGAGAAGTATAGACTGCATCAATGCTAACACATAAACATGTTGAGTATCAAACAAAAAGCATTTTGCAGAAAAATAAAGAGCTTCAGCTAGTTGGGCTCAATAGTTCTGGTCTTAAAGCCAACAATCTTAATCCAGAGAGATCCATCATAGACACCCACCAAATAAGTGACGAGCACCAAAGTTGTGATCCTCCTTTGCAGTGACCTTAGAATCTTTGATGTAAAAGTGGTGCAACGTGGAATATTATTGTGTTGTTAACTCTGATTTGCTGACTCTGTTGTAGTATAGATCCTCACAACATCCCCCAATACTTGTGAATGGGTTGGCTACTTTTTTTTTATTATGGTTTTCCACATGAACATGGAATGAGATAGACCTGTCTGTTCTGTTTGGGTCTATGGAGTCCTTTACAGACTTTGGAAATTTCAATAAGTGTTCTGTGAAAGAAAAGTTGACCTTACATTCCTTTTTTCCTAAATTTGAATGTTTCATTAGAAGTTTGTTCAATTTAGGGTAAGAGGGTCTGAGGTTGGCCACATGTCTGTAATCTTCTGTCGATGTTCTGGTTCCCTCTTTGCCTTCTATAAAGCTCTAGGAATTCACTTAGTAGCCACGCCTCTTAAAAACTGTGGTTAGGCATTTGTTTACATGTTGAAAACTGTACTTAGGTGTTAAGAGATTTGGTTTTAATTGGGAGCACGTAGAAATTTCCACAAGACTCTGATATTTGTCTGCTAAATATCTATGCTACATAGAGCTTGAGTTAGTAAATCTCTACTGTGCAACATGACAAGAAACAGGGTTTGGGAGGTTGTTCAGATGGAATGGATCCTCGACACTGTCACACATTTATATATTATTGTATTCCCATTCTCAATAATTTAACCATTTGATATTTTATAAAATGAGAAGGTGATCACATGAATATAAGAATTGGGAAACCCTACAAGGCTACAAGCCTACAACCCTTACAAGTGCAAATGGTTGGTGATAAATGTGATACTTTGTTTTCTTTTTAGCCTCTGGGCTTCAAATCCACTATAACTGGATAGTCATTTTTGTGGTAAATTGATGTCAATAGGGGTGGGCATTTGTGCTCAAGTGAGAATTTCTTTTTCATTAGGGCTTAACTAGTCCTTAAATAAGGTGGATATTAAATCTGCATCAATGCTGATTAATTACAGCTCTGGTATTATTAAGCTTTATATGGTACATTTCTCTGGTCTTAACTTCTAAGGATAAGCAATGCCTCTTTTGAGCTTATTTATAGCTATTATACCTGATAAATGACCTATTGAGGTCTTTTATATTATATTTACATTTCAAGTAACATTCAACTTAACCCTATAGGACCTATTTTTAATTGCTTTTGTTTCTATGTCCATATCTAATATTGTCTTCCTTTCTTAATTTAATTTTTTTATTGAGTGGCCAGCATATTCTGAAAAACTTTGCGTGCCAATCAACCACAGTTTGGAGCCAAATCAGGTGACAAATTTTACAGCATGGAAGTTGCCAGCAGGTATGGTTACATTATTTTTTGGTGATACAGGCCTTTTTATTCAGATTATATATTCTAAATGAAAGAAAAATAGTTTATATAGGGTTTTCTAAGATTTTAGCATGAGTTTTACAAGGTTTTTGGTTAATATATAAAAGATTATGTGTAAGATTTCTGGAATGTGTTTTAACTTATTATTCAAGAAGGCTTTTCTTTTTATTTACTTGTGATCACATGGTTGTAGATCTGAAGATGGTGATCCATGCAATGCTATTATTCTTCCTAGCAATCATAAATCTAAGCATAAAGATAAAATAAAGGTATTTATGCATCAATCTGCCTTCATATATAGTATTAATTAAAATGTATTATCATTGATATTATCCTCATCATGAGTTTTTATTTTATTCTGTTGATTTTAAAGGTTGCTAAAGACAGGAAGAAAACTCTCTCGTTGAGTAAGAAACAACAAAGAAAATTGAGAAGGCTGCAGGTATTTTTTTTTTGGGTTTTGTAGAATAGTTTTACTTAGTATCATGACACCTACCAAGTATTGCATTGATTGAAATTAGAAAAGAGTATAGTCTGGTCCGTAATCCATGATGAAGATTGAAGTTGTTGGGACTATTTGGAAGTTAGATAATTGGTTTTTTGTACAGTTGAGGTTCTTGTTGAATATGCTTCTTTTTCTTTATAGGAGGAGAAGGATAAAAGGGAAAGGCGAGCTACTGATCTAGAGATCTTGGAGTACGTACAGTGGTCTTGCTTACATTCTTTGTAATCTGTACTTAACAAATGGTACTTATGGCTGATAATTAACTTATTAAGTAGTAACCACTATATACAAAATGCTACAAATTCAGAAATATAAAATATGGATAAAAGAAATATATAGTATTCAAAGAATTCCTAAATAAATGTTGTCATATTTTCCTTACCTTGAGCTGGATTGATATCCTCAGGAAGCACAAGATTCAAGATGATGCTCATGCTTTGTTAGCCTCTTCTGGTAATCTTGGACAGGTATCTCACAAGATGGATATAGTGTTTTAATATTTATAATCTGTTCTAATGGTATTTTAATCTTTCCAAAACAATTGTCCTTTTTTGGCAATGGCAAAGTTCATATATTGTAATTTTTCATTGTTTAGGTTGAAACTATGCGGGAGAAACTCTCTAGGGCTATGCGCTTACATAGAGCAGGATTGTCAGTTCCTTCAGATGTTCCGCTTTTTCGTGAAAGAGAAATTGATTCAAATTTGACAGAAACTAAGAATTTTACTAATAATATTTTGCCTGTTAAATGCAATCAAAAGAAGAATATTCAGGAAACTGGCGAAATTCAACCAAAGAAAAGAAAACGAATTGCTTTGCACACAGTTAATGAAGTAGATCAAAATGACACATTCGAGGATGCAAGAATGACTGCCTCTGTTGATGCCAAAGTTAAAGTAAAGGATATGGTAACAATACATGGGCACAATATAGGGCAGAGTGACATAAATATAATCTCATGTTCAGAACCTGCTCTATCTGATTCTAGGAACTGTTATTCAAGTGGAGCTGAACTAGAAAATTCCCAATCCTCTAATAAACAGGGTTTGCCTGCTGCTGCTGAAACTACTCAACCGAGTAATGGCAGCAAATCTTTGACATGCTTGGATTCAGTTGACCCTATTGTACAAGGAGGTTCTCCTAGAATAAAGTGTCAAGATGGTTGCTCAGGACAGAAGGTTGGGGTAAACAAGTCATTTGAACCTACTAAAGAAATAAAATACCAGGTTTGTTTCTCATAATCTCAACTTGAAAGAAAACTTATCAATAATTCTGAACATACCTTTGCATTTGTTAATTGCTTGCTCTGTTTTTGTAGTTAAAAAAACCTACCAGGAGGGTTTTTGTTATTGATTTAATAAAATGCTATGGCAAAGGAAATTGTATAATAAGCTTGAGCTCCCTGATGTGATGGAAGGAAATTTTTTTGGTGCTATTAATTTGCATTCCTAATGTGTTGGTCATTGGTTGTTATTTGTTAACCCCTAAATCCATGGTTACCAACTTACCATCTGCTACCTGAAAGACCAATCTTATCCAACCATATTAGGAAAACCATATGCTTTTGAGTCATGGATGTACAATTCAATGTCTAAATTTTTTTCTGTCAACTATGTTTTGTAAATGCCAACTGCAACTATTGTCTTTCTTATTGTCATTGTTCCATTTGAAAAGAAAAATATATATTTTTATATCTGTACCAAAGTGCACTCAGATGAAATGTCAATAAGAATGATATTTCATTGCCTTGAGCTATTCTTGCAGAGGGTCTAGTTAAATCCATTAGGCTATATCCGTTATTTCAATAGAATATACTAATACAATTGTCCATTCTGTGATCAGATTTGGTGTTTTATTACTAGTAGTAGCACTATCATTTTTCAATTTCAACGTAGCTCAAACATGGTGAAAATCAGGTTGTAATTTTAACAGCTGTCCCTAATTTTTTGACCAGTAGAATTTTTTCCTTATAGCAAAAGCACGGATTCTATTCAATGGGGCCTCTAGTATCTCCCTTATTTCAATAGAATATAAGTGTCCATTCTGTGATCAGATTTTGGTGCCTTGTTATTAATAGTAGCACTATCATTTTTTTAATTTAAATGTAGCTCAAACATGGTGGAAATCATGTTCTATTCATTGGGACGTCTACCTGCAAAATTAGAGTATTTAAGTTGAAACACTCAAAAACAAGTTGTAACTTTCAGATTTGGAAGGTTAGGACCCAAAATGGTTGTTGCCAACATAGATTATGTGCTATACCTTCATGTTTATGGCTTCAGCAAAATCTCTGAATTGCTGGAATGGATACGTGTTTGCCAGCATGTCTTTTTCTTTCCCCCAAGGTTCAGTATTGCTGGGTACGGTCATAAATATATATAAAAAATATTCAAAAATTTCAAAGTAGATTGCCTTCTCTGCTTCAAAGCAACTTCATTTTTCCTAGTTGCAAGGATGGTACTTAGTGTTTTACATGAATGAGTTTACATATTGCATTTTTTGGGATTCAAAATAGCCAGCACACTTAGTATTTACATATTACATGGTCTTATTTGTCAGGTTTCAAAAGGGGAGAGCATGATGCTAGATGCACAAGACAGTGGCAGGGCTTCTAAAGACAGGAGTTGGAATGCTATAAGTAATAGCTTTGTAGTTCATGTTACAAGACCAGATGAAGTTGAAGAAAAAAGGAAAAGTCTTCCAATAGTTATGATGGAGCAGGAAATTATGGAAGCTGTCAATCAGCATCCTGTTGTGATTATATGTGGGGAGACTGGATGTGGTAAAACTACTCAAGTTCCACAGGTATGATTCCTTATATTATTTCCCAGCTTCTCATTTTTAATGAGTTACAAGAATGCCTTATTTGTGTTTTCCAAGTGGAATTGAATGTTCTACCATGCCATACAATTTAACATAGGTTTTTTTATTTTATTGAAGTTTCTGTTTGAAGCCGGATTTGGTTCAAGCAAGTGCAAAGAAAGGACAGGAATTATAGGCATCACTCAGCCCCGACGTGTAGCAGTTCTTGCTACTTCCAAGAGAGTGGCTTATGAATTGTCATTTCAGCTGGGAAAGGAAGTTGGATTTCAAGTGCGGCATGATCGCAGAATAGGAGGGAATAGTTCCATCAAGTTTATGACTGATGGAATTCTGCTTCGTGAAGTGCAGGTAGAGAGTTTATATTTGTCATATCTTAAGATGACTTGAGATACTTGTGGCTTCCATTCTGTACAAAAGACTACATTACAGTAGTTATGATATGATTATTTTGTTGTGTAAATAAAGTTGATTTTTTCAAAACAAAAACCTTTTATTTATGATGTGTCTAATAGTAAAGCCTAATGCTCTGCCTTGCTAATTATTGAATCTCATAATTTGCTATTCTGTGCATATTATGGAAGCCTAATGCTTTGCCTTGTTGCCTACAGTCTGATTTTCTATTGAGGAGCTACTCAATCATTGTGTTGGATGAGGCTCACGAGAGGAGTTTGAATACTGACATCCTTATTGGAATGCTTTCACGAATTGTACCTCTGCGGCAGGTTTTGTGATTTGATATTTCGTATTTACTGTTTTATATAAAATAATGAATTATCACCTAAATAGTGAAAAGAAGAAATCGATATGAAATCAAACTCTTATTTGGTCCATTTTTATTGCAGAATCTATACGAGGAACAACAGAAAAAAATATCTAGTGGAGAAACAGTGAGTCCTGAAAACTTGGTTAACCCATTGAAACTTGTTTTAATGAGTGCAACGCTGAGGATTGAAGATTTTGTTTCAAATAACAAATTATTTCCTGTAATACCACCTGTAATAGAAGTGCCTACAAGACAGTTTCCTGTGACCATTCATTTCTCTGCCAAGACAGAACTGGTAGATTATCTGGGAAAGGCTTACAAAAAGGTTTTAGCTATTCACAAGAAGTTGCCACCAGGTGGTATACTAGTATTTGTCACAGGGCAACGGGAGGTAGAATTCTTGTGTAGGAAGCTGCGAAAAGCATTTGGGAAAAGGAATAAAAGCAATGCCAAACCAGTGGGCATTCCTCAGATGACAAGGTCATTTTCAGATGTAGATAATTTCACAAATCAACCTGATATGGAGGAAATTGCTGAAGCTGTCGATGCTACTGATGAAAATGAAATTTGCAAAGGAGGATTTAATAGGTTTGATACATATGATGATGATGGCTTTGATGGTAAGTTACAGGAAAAATCAGAATCCTCTGATACTGAATTTGATTCAGATTCGGATAGTGAAGAAGAGTTTCTTAATAATGAAAATGACCTTCATGATAAAACATTGCAAAACACCAGTTTACTTAGAGAACCGGGATGTGTGGAATCACTTAAAGCTGCTTTTGAAGCACTAAGTGGTGGTGACAATAGTAGAAAAACCAATGAAAAGTCAAACCAACAAAATCTTGCAGATGCTCAAAACAAAGAACATAGAGACCAAAACAGTGCAGGAAATTTGAAAGAGCCAGGTCCTCTCTATGTTTTACCACTGTATGCAATGTTATCTGCAGAGGCACAGTTACGTGTATTTGCTGGAGTACCAGAAGGAGAAAGACTTGTTGTGGTGGCTACTAATGTTGCTGAAACTTCCTTAACAATTCCTGGAATCAGATATGTTGTTGATACAGGTAGAGCAAAAGTGAAGGAATATTTGTGTTCAAGCGGAATAGCAAAATATGAGATTCAATGGATTAGCAAGGCTTCAGCCGCTCAGCGTGCTGGAAGAGCAGGCAGAACAGGATCAGGACATTGTTATCGTCTTTATTCATCTGCTGTTTTCAACAACACTTTACCAGATTTTCCACTACCTGAAATAAGCAAGGCTCCTATTGAGGGTGTTGTTCTTATTTTGAAGTACATGGGTATTAATAAGGTGATCCAAATGAGTTCTAGTTTTTTGATTTGAGAAATAATTTATAGATATTCAGATTTTGTAATTGAGCCTTACATACTCAATATATTCAGTGATTGTATGGCTCTGGTGTTTCTGTAAATAGATCTTACAAACTGACTGATCATTTGTTTTTCAGGTTGCCAACTTCCCTTTCCCTACCCCTCCTGATAAGACAGCCTTAGTAGATTCTGAACGGTGCTTGAAAGCCATTGGAGCACTAGATCAGACTATGGGAAGGCTGATGCCAGTTGGAGAAGCAATGTCATTATATCCTATTAGTCCTCGCCATTCTCGTACACTTTTAACTGTAATTCAGATACTAAAAGAGAGGGATGAATGTGCTGGTGCCAACTTGGTTTTGGCTTTTGCATCGGCTGTTGCTGCGGCACTAAGTTTTGATAATCCTTTTCTCATACATTTTGGCTTAGAGGCTGGAGAAGATGTGAAAGAAAAGCCGAGGGGAATTGATACTGCTGTTGAGAAAGAAACTGAAGAGCAAGAGCACCTAGAAATTAAGAAGCAACGTGCAATGGCTAAAGCAGCCCATAAAATGTTTGAGAATATGAGCAGCGATGCTTTGACAGTTGCAAGTGCACTTCGTTCATTTGAACTTGCAGATAATCGAGAACAGTTCTGCAGAATTAACTCTTTACATCTGAAAACCATGGATGAAATGTCTAAGCTTCGCAAACAACTGCTTCAGCTTGTCTTCAACCAAAAAATGGAGAAAAAACTGAAAGTGGACTTTACTTGGACTTTTGGGAATTCGGCAGATGTAGAACTTGCATGGAGGGAATCAATTAATAAATCTCTTACGTCAACTCAAGAAGATATATTGGGACAGGCAATCTGTGCAGGTTGGGCGGACAGAGTTGCACGTCGTCTAAGACCACATAAAACAATAAAAGTATCATCAGAAGGCCAAAGGACAAGGGCAGTTAAATACCAAGCCTGTTTTGTGGAAGAAATTGTTTTTCTGCATCGCATATCATCTGTTGCTAGAGTGGCGCCTGAGTTTGTTGTGTATAATGAACTCATTCATACCACAAGGCCTTACATGCGTGGTGTGACATGTATTAAGCCAACTTGGCTTGCCTTGCATGCAAGAGCTCTCTGCACATTTTCTAAACCACTTGCAGATCCTCAACCATATTATGACTGTTTGTCAGATCAGGTCTTTTGCTGGGTTTCTCCTACATTTGGTCCATATTTATGGGAGCTTCCTCTTGACAGATCCATTATGAAGAACATAATTCATCGGACAGCAGTGTTTGCATGTGCACTTCTTCAAGGTAAAGTTCTGCCATGTTTGAAAGAAATGCAGCAATTTCTGGCAGCTGATCCCTCTATGGTATTGAAACCTGAGGCTGCAGCACACAAACGTGTTAGTGATCTCCTTCACAGATTGAGTGTGGGACCAGTTGTTGATAGTCGTATCAAACTTAAATCTGCTTGGGATACAGATCAAAAGTTTTTGTATCTTGAAATGTTAGCATGGATACAAGGTAAATTCCATCATCTTTTTGATCAGCTATGGAAGCAAATGAAGCATGAGTCCCAATTGGACTGTAACCAACTCTTTCGTCAGAAAATCAAGAAAATAAGCAGGACAAAGGATTGACCGAAGCATTGACACACATGGATAAATTTGTAACCCAGGATCTCTCCTAGTATCTCTCACAAGATGAATTTGTAACCTAGGACAAATGTGAAATTTGATTAATATGATTCATTAAGTGTTTAAATGTGTTTGATGTTGATGTTTCTATTGAACTGCGTGAAAATCTTAATTCAGTTTGTTTGAATGGTATGTTGGATGATGAATGCTTTGTTATTTTTATTATTTCAAATGGTGGACATGAAGTTTGTGGATTCAGAGGTCAGAAATAGAGAAAATTTGTTGCATTGGTATGTAAAAATTTTTAACATATGTTTTCCGAAACATTCTATTTGGATCTATTCATATATATCCATGGATAAGGTAATAAGGGAAATGCATACATATATACAGGATATCAAACCCGGAGAGTAAATCAGCACATCCTATGGCCATGTCAGTGGTAGCATACTGTAGGCAACAGGGCATTAAGCCCTCTGCTGAGGTGAAAGATTTCAATATATTGCAAGGAGAGGGCATCTGCAGGCTAATTGCTGGCCATAAAATTTACATTGGCAACAACCGTTTGAAAACTCGGTTTTTTGGGGCCAAGGTAAAATTGATGCTTGCAACAGTAATTATTCTTCCTATTACAGCTTTCAGACTGCTAACATTTTGCCAATGGCAGATTATACATGTACCAGACATGTGGAATATGGAAGGCTCCACAGTAGCATATGTAGGAGTAGATACAAAATTTGTTGGAGTATTTAGTGTGGCAGGTCGCATCCGGCCACAAGCAGCAGAAGCAGTTAACAAACTTAAGGTTAGCTGTTAATAATTATTTTGCTTTAAGGATGCATTCAGTTTTTGAAGTTTGTTTTTCATTTTTTGTTTTGGTGATTTGTTTGTCATTATTTTTGTTTTGTTTTCATTGATTAAGTTTTTTTTTTGGTTTCTTACTAATTTCAGATATTTGGAATCAGAGCGGTCATGCTCACAGGTGATACTGCTGTTTCTGCTGCAGAAGTTGAAAAATTACATGCCTTAAATGGTTAATTTGAGTTGGCAATCCTGTCACAGAATTTTAAACTGATAGAGGAGCCCTAGTAATGGTGTGCAGATAGGAGAAATTGAAGTCCATGCCCAATTACTCCCAGAAGACAAGGTGAGATTTATTGGAGAGCTAAAGCAGGAGGACAGACTGCCATGGTGGGCGATGGAATTAATGATGCACTGGCATTGTCAGCAGCAGATGTGGGGATAGCTATGGGTGTGTAAGGCTTTGTGGTACCCATGGATTTTGCAGACATAGCTCTCATGTCTAATGACATAAGAAAGATTGCTGGTGCAGTGAAAATAGGGCGGAGATCGGTGACGGCAATATACATAAATGTTGCATTCTCCCTGTTGACAAAAGTATCAAACAAACTGACAGGCATTTGGTTCTACCCTTGTTTGCTCTCACTTTCTAACTTACCTTGCTTTCACTAAAGAACCATTGGTAGCACAACATACAAAAACATTCACAAATTTCTTTTACAGAAGCCATGGTGGGACTGAATTTATTGTGCCGCTTAACTTCCAGTTTTTACTTTTTTTTGTCCTGTTCAAACATGTCTCTACCATATATTAAAATCCCGAGCCTAAGCTTCAGCCTGTTCCTCCATGTGGGCTCATTAAAATTTAAATATTACAGTATCAGACAATGGCCCATCCACTCATCTACCATTCTAACCTGCCAATCAATGCCACCTACATTTACATAGAACAAGAATACCCATATGATTAATTGCATTGTGTTTAGACTGTTGGGTAGCAGCCTCTGTAGTAGTTGGATATAAATATTTTCTAAAGTAGAATTTAGGATTTAATCCAAAGAATCTAATATTTGTTTATATTGTTCCAGAGTGTAGTGTCGCTGAATCTGACACTGCTTGGGCAATGATTCAACTGCTCAGTGAAAATTAACACAATTGAGCTATCTTCAAAGCCCAAGTACAGCAGAGTAATTATGAAGTGGGTGCTCAGAATTGTTACTTGCTACGAAGTTTTCTGATTTTTTCAGACACTAGTGTGGAGTTGATTAATTTTGTGGGTGTAGCAAGCATCCACCATGCCCAGGGGTGCGTATGGAGGAGTCACCGGAGGTTACTATTACACTTACTCTTTTCCTCAACATGAGAGCAGGGAGGAGTGCTGGGCCTGTATGATCATCCCCATTACATTTTGGATATTTGGCGTGTAAACCTTTCCCCAACTGCAAGTATGTTCTCTCTGTTATTTAATTACTGTCTTCTGGCATTTCTAGACCATCTTGAAACACACTCACATCAGATTTTGAAACAGAGGATTCCTAGTTTCCTTCATAGCTCGATAAGATTCACCGTGAGATTGCTGAGTATCCATAGCATTAATATGCATATAAACAGTATATGTATACAAATAGACATTGGATTTAGTAAAAATATACATAGGTTCAGGGTTCAACAACCTTCCTTAAAAGTTTGGTTCCTGGATACCCATTTCATTGATTTACATACAGAAAATATGAGTATATACATAATACATATACTTTGAATCCAGTGAATATACATAATTTTTTCAGGAGATAGATAGGATTCTCTGTAAATCTGTCTAATTTTTAGACTCTCATTTCATATTTATACATGTTCTCATATCAATGAAATGGGTATTTAGCAATTCAGTCTTGTTAAAAAAGCTATCAAACACTAAAGAAAACTAACAATGAATATATATTCCTTTTTATATTATATGCATACCATACATATGTATATAAGAAAACTAAGAATCCTGTGAATATTCCTTCTTTTATATATATATATATATATAAGAGTGGGTATTCAGCAATCCAAACTTCTAGGAAACTTTTCAGCACTGAAGAAAGCTATAGATCCTGTAAATATATTCAATTTTCTTCAAGACTCAATAGAATTTCCTGCAAGTCTTACTGTTCAATACTCATTTCATTGATATACATATGGGCACAGGTCTTAAGTCTATGTTTGTGCGTATGTATGTTTATAATATGTATATATATTGGACTTTGTGGTTAGCAACAGTATATTCAAGGCTTTGATGGAATCCTTGTAAGTCTATTTTATTGTTTTCTTCAGTGCTGGATAGAATTTTCAGCAAGTCTTATTGTTGAATATCCATTTCATTGTATATCCATATAACTGTATAAGCATGTTTGTGTATGTCTCTGCCTATTTATTTTTATATGTATAATATGTATAAAAATTGGGCCCTATGATTAGAGTATATATGGTATGCTTCAAGGCTTTATTGGAGTCCTTGTAAGTATTATTCAATACTGGATAGAATTTCTTTCAAAGTCTTATTCCTAAATACCCATTTCATCGATATGTCTAGATTTGTGTGTGTGAATAATGTGTATGCGCATTTGGACTTGTAATTAGAGTACGCATAGAATTCTTGTAGTCTGGTTTCTGAGGATTGATATATATATATTATAAGCACATCATGCATATTTCTACATATGCAATCTGTATACACATAAGATTCTGTGTATATACTTGTAGTTTGCTTCAGGGCATGATAGGATTATCTGCAAGTATGATTCCTTATTAGTTATTACAGATTTCCTTGATATTTCACAAAAGAGGCACTTGTTCGAATGCAGAGGGGGTGATACACTTTGTTGAACAATATGTAATGTAAGTGGAAAACAATGCCCTTGTGTACATTGTGGATCTCACTTGGCTAGGGAGAGAATGCATAGTTTAACAGGCTTGATAGGACATTGTGTCTGCTTTCTGAACACCCATTTGATGTAAAATTTAAATCTGCATCTACATGCGTGTGCACACACATTGGGTCCTATGGTTAGTTCAGACTAGTTTGTTTGGTAGAAATGATTGTAAGTTTGGTTTCTAAATACACATCTCATTGATAGGCATATAACACAGGCCTTTATGAACATATACATGTATATATTCTTATTGATACAACACGTACACATTGAAGTTATAATGTACTTATCTTTACTTCAGGGCTTGAAAGGATTTTGTGCAAAATTGGTCCTGAATTCTTCTTTGATTGATATCCATATAAACCTGTGCATGTGCACTTCTAGAGCATGCGTAGAGATCTGATCCTAAGAACAGAGTAGACAGCTTGCTTATCTTAATAGTACAAGAAAGAGAGGATGTTAACATATCAATTTAATTATTTTCACCCCACAGTTTTCTATACTAACAATTTTCTTTGTACAATAATATTATACAAGCAATCGGACCTTGGTGTACAATGGGTATGCCGAAGAGGTGTGGAAGGTCAATTTGAAAAAAAAAATGGTCTATTTTTTGGGTACATTTGTGCAATAAAGGTCTCAATGGAGATGTGATATGCATCCATTTACAAGGATCCAAACACGATTGAAACAAAACCTTTGAATCAGGAAAATAATCATAGTACCACCCCACACCGCCTTACCCACTTCTTTTTCCATAGGCAGGGATTCTTCTATCAAGCTACTCTCATGTACAGAATTTGTACCAGATATCACAAGGCCATCTAGAAGAATGCTTTCGCCAGCTTTCACAGCCAAAATGGTGTTAATTTCCACAGCCTTAACATGCACTTTCCCCCCTGTTTCCTCTATCACAGCAGTTTGAGGTACCAGAATCATCATAGCTGATATAGCCTTTTGGGCCTGTACGAAAGTGAAAGGCTTGGTTCACATGGACTTTAAGCTTGATCTCCCCGTTTTGCCTGCCAGCTGCGCTTCACCGGATCTGATGTCTCCTTTGTGCAATTTTTTTATGAATGGATGAGATTGCTCTCATCGTCTTGCATCCCTTCTCCAACACTGCATGGATGAGAATGAGTATGTTGTGACCTATTTCACACATCGCCCCATCGCAGATGGGGACCCCCAAGTTTTGGTTCCGCTCTCCGCGCAACGTCTTTTAGAGTTCAATTTGAATAAATTTTTGAGAGTCAGTCTGGCCAAGTTATAATTTTGAGCCCGTTTGTATGCTTAAACGTCATGGAAATGCTCAGAAGACCCAGTAGACGAGGAACGCCATTGCTTTCGGTCAATTCTAACACTTCCTATTTTTTAGGGATTCTGCTTTTTTGATTTTCGGCATTTTTAGGCCATTCTGGAGTTCCTATTTTTTAGGGATGCTTTTTGCTTTTTCTATTTTTAGAAAGTTTCTATTTTTGGAAAGTTTCTACTTCTGGATCCAATCAAGCAAGAAATCAACACGCCTCCAGAACATCAAAAGAATCAAGGTAAAAATGGCAAAAGTTTTGAAAAATGGCTAAGTCATGAAGATGGTGCCCTCAAGGAAGGAATGGCATGAAGTCTAAGAAGTCCGTCCTACCTTTGGCATGCCAAAGGTAGCCATTGGCAAGCCAAGGCTGAAGTCCGCCATGGCACAAGGAGAGCCAAGTCCGCCCTTGGCATGAAGAACATGAAGTCCGCCCAAAGGAGAAGAGTGGATGGCGCAAGACAAGGCAAGTCCGCCCATGGCATGGAGAGAGCCAAGTCCACCCAAAAGGGTCAACAGCATGAAGTCTAGCAAGTCCGCCTAGCATAAAGGAAAAATGGCATGAAGTCTATGAAGTCCGCCATATGCTAAAATGGCAAGAGTTATGAGAAGTCCGCCCCAAGAAGTTTGGAGAAGGGTAAAAATATGAAGGGGTTCACTCCAAGATGTTTGGAAGGGGTGAAATTGCAAGGAAAACTCGCCTTATGTGGAATTAAATGGCCAATACAAGTGAAGTTTGCCATTGGACAAGGCATGAATAAAATTCGGCATGGCAAGAAAAGTGTGAAGTTAGCCTAAGACAAATGGAGAATAAAATACGCCATTGGCAAGGAATTATAAGAAATTCGTCCAACTTTGAAAGGTAAATTTTTCTAAGGCATGAAAAACGGAGAAATGTCCAAAGGAAGAAAAGGTTTGGCTGGCACGAAAATCACTCCTCAACACAATGGAATGAAATTCTTTGGCATAAAATGAAGAGTGTTTGGCAAAGCAACCATGAAGTCCGCCCCTCTTAGCTTGGAAAAATTCTTAAGGCACTAATAAAAAATGGCAAAGTGGCAGAGATCTCCAAGTTCGCCCAACCCAGAAGATGAATCGTTTGGCTAAATAAAAATGTCCAGAAGGGTCAGAACTCCGCCTAGAGAGTTGAAATTTGGTAGATGAACTATTGAGCACATTTTGGCTAGGCAGACAATTTGAAAAGAGATATTTTGCCTTGGACAAACAAACTTAGCCATGTATCAATTTTAAACGGGTTGGAATTAAATATTTTAATATTTTTAATTATTTCCCAACACTTAGGGAATTTCAATTAAAAAATTTGAAGTCTGGAGATTATTTGGAAGATTAAATTATTCTGCCTTAGGTAAATTTAAAATTGCCATGATTCGAAAATTTAAAGTATGTTGGAAAATTAATTAATTTAATATCTTTTGATATTTTCTCCAACACTTAGGCAATTTTGAAGAAATTCGAAAATCTCAAACAGAGGTGACACAGAGATGAAAAACTTGCCTCGACAACTGAAATTGAAATTAGAAACTTGCCGATCTGAGAAGAAAAACGTTTCTAAAAATTGGAAGAAAATCAGAGAAAAGAAAGCAATTCCTTGAGGAAAATCGCACTTCTCAGCCATAAAATGAGTTTTAGCAACTCATTTCTTCACAATTTCGGCTGAGAAGAAGCTATCTTTCTCGAATCTTCTGGGAATCGTTTGCGAAGGAAAATTTAGTGCAAGTAACGTTGCTGTGAGAATCAAGGAAGAAATTTCTTGTTGACAGGCGTGATTTTTAGAAATAAATAAGTTATTTCTATGCTGAAAATCATACTTACAAGCTTTGGCGCACTTCCTCTGGCAGATTTTCAGAATTTTTAAATTCGTTCGCAGCCAGAACACGATCTTTGAGGTTTGGAAATTAATCGACAATGTGTTTGTACCTCGCTTCTATCTTCTACTTTATTTCCGGCACGAGTTTCATTCACAGATGGGCGAATTTGATTACTTTCAGCTTGCTTTTTGGCAGAAATTTTAATTTAATAAGCTGAAAGTGCGATTTTGTCCAAACCACACCTCGGAGTAATTTGATTTTAAAAGTTCTTATATTAATGTTAAGCATTTTGTACTTGCAGGTTGACGGTCGATCGAGGAGAGACATTCAGGCAAGCATAGATGAAGTTCGCGAATAAAGGATCGCAGCTAGAGACTAAAATAAAATCAAAATGGAAGAACATCTCGGACACCAATCTTGGTCATATAGACCTCGATGAATTCAAGAGAAGAGTATATGGGCACAATGGGCCTTTACCAACACCTGCCGCCAGGAGGATGGTAAGAAATGGAATCTTTCAAGCTGTTGGATTTCCACCTGCGCTTGAATATGCTGAATTGATGGTGGAGTGTGCGCTTCATTATAATGCTGAGTTGAGGCAAATTGTGGCGCTTGACGGGAGAATATTGGCACATCTGGGAGAGTTGGCCATACAAGAGGCCTTTGGCATTCCTTCGTATCCTAAGACCACTTATAAAACTAAGGAAGACGCCCAGAGATTGTATGATGAACAGCCTGACCTTTGTGCCGCAAACATCAACAAGTCGTGGTTGGACAAGCCTAGGCCGTCGGTCAAGAAAATGCCCAAGAGGTTGATGCGTACGGACTTCAAGGAGGACTACGGAGACATCATTATCTTGCTGAACAGAATAGCAGGCAGTCCTTTGGGGGTGCCATTTGAGCCATGGATGTACTATTTTATTGAGGACATCACAGAGGGCGTAAAGATGTTTAACTGGTCCGAATGATTAGCAACAACCTCCACGAGCAGCTTGTCAACTTAGAGAAAACTAAAACGTTTTATATGAGTTCTTACGTCATCTATATGTTGGCTAGGACTTACAAGTATGTAGGCTTGATATGCAAAGGCACAGTCGGCAATGGATCAAATGAGCTGAAGGCATACGACTGCTATCCACAATTGCAGTTGAAAGAAAAGGTGCACTTCCGGCGAGCTCATGACGCCTTCCTTATGTATATCACAAGAATACTCCAGGGAGGGACGCATCAACGGCTGACTCCTGAGGCCAAAAAGCTGATTGGCAAATATGGGTCTTGGTTTATCCAGTATCCCCGATATACTTACATTAGAATCCAAGGATTCAGTGGGAGCCCATACCGTCTGCCCATTTTCCCAACTAACAAGATGGTCCTGTTGGAAGTATTAAGGCAGCTAGAGGAATTTCAAGGCCTCCAAAGGATAAAACAAAAGGCGGCAGTAACTTTTCCCTTCTTTATAGGGAACATGCTAGATTCTTGTCCATCATCGCAGGCAGCAGATAGTGCTAGGCTCGAGATTCAACATTATCCTTTTGCTACCTACCCATCTAGGAGCCACTTCGACCCGCATCACCACATCAAGACGGCGGACGGAAGGAGGTATAAGCATAGGGTTGAACTAGAAGACTTCTGGGCAAATGCTGCGGACGAGTTTGAAGTTAGGCGAAAGATGTGGTCCAGACTGTCTGTCAGCTTGATCAGAGCAACGAAACTTTGTTGAGTGCCGGATCAGTTGGAAGAAGATGGACAACAGGTACAGCCGCACCTTGATGAGAGCTTGCCTTTGCCGGTGGTCAGATGGTCAGAACCCGAGCACGCCGATTTGAATACTTTGATGAGACCTGTCATCAAGTATACACAGTGGTGGGTTGATCAACAGATTCAGGAGCTGAGACGAAAAAGGATAACCTTGACTTATGATATGTTGAGTGAGGCGGAATCCTATTCTTCCAATGCAGACGCATCCCAGGGCGTGGAGATGATAGAGGCCACCACTTTCAGGAAAAGGAAGGAGATAGCTGCAGGCAAGGAGCCAGTTCAGAAGCAGGCTAAGGTAAAGCCTTCCCACTCGGTCGCATCTAGGAATATTGAAGAGATGCTGGCTACTGTAGATGCTTCACTAGCTGATATTAGGGATCCTTCCCCGATTCCGGAGAACAATATTGAGCCTCAGCCAGACGAAGATGCGTCGCCATCTCCCACGGGCATAGAAATATTGGAGTCCGATGATGAAAATGTGGACACCCAAAACGAGGATTTCCAGGAAGGAATGATTTCAGCCCTTAGGGGAATTCTGGACGTTCCTGACAGAGAAGACAGGCCGGAAGATGAAGGCATAGAGCAGCCGACAATCCCGGATTGGCTAAGGGAGAGGCTGAAAGTACAGGCGCCAGTGGAGGAGCCAGAAGAGAATGACATTGTTGACTTCTTGGCCAGACTTACGCAGACTACCGTTAAGAAGCCAACAAAGAAATTCTCGAGCATACAAAGAGATGGAGCCGGCAACAGGACGGTGCAAATCGCAATGCCTATAGTGGACAGGCCACAGGAGGACATGGCTCCACAAGATTATGCCATCACAACCATTGACTTGGGTCCAACCATGAAGGGCCAAGAAATTGAAGACTTGGACAATTCTGTGTCCACTATCAAGTCAAGGTTGGCAAAGGAGGTAGCCAAGAGGAAGGAGTGCCAGTTAGAAATTGAGCGCCTAAGGGAGTATATCCAACACTTGATCAAGACAACACGGCAGCTCCTCTACTCCCGAACTCTTCACAGGGGGCCATTAAGGAGATAGAAGAAAGCATGGTCACAGTTCGAGAAGCCAAAGAGTGGATAGCAGTGAAGGGAACTGAAGCTGAGACATTCGTAGAGAGGTTGACTCTGGTTTATGGTCAGGCCACCGCCCTACTTTCTAGGCTGGCCGCTTTGGTAGAAGTGTGGGATAACCTTTCGGATGTGCAAGATAGGATAATCCCTTGCCTTAGGATTCTGAAAGGAGTTCCTAAGCAGGAGCTGATAGACGGAGGTGTTATTGCAGCAGGAGCAGCCTATGACTTCCACACCTGGTATTGGGCCTTGACGGCACGAGGCGAAGTCTTGAAGAGGGTGAAGGTTGATGGTATTAGATTGGAATAATAGGTCAAAGAAGTTCAGGCCAAACTTCTCAACATGATCGCCGATATCCTGAATAAGGAGGCTCTACGAGAGAATGACTTGCAGTTAGAGGTTTTGAAAAGGAAAGTCCAAGAAAGCATCTTTGCTATCACTGGACCTATTTTGAAGCAGGATTGGGTCAAATTGGCGAACTTCCTAAGCCTCCGAGAATCTTTTGAGAAGGCCAAGCCAGAGTGGGAGGATACCTTTGCCAGATGCGCCGAGAGTGTGGACGGATTGGAATTCAGAATCAGCATGCTTCCTCAGGTCACCATGGATGAAGTTGCCTTGATTGTGTCCAGATTCATCGAACACACGGCAACGCGGGAGGATCGGGATGTAATTCCTTGAAAATAGCTCCAAAGTGCCACATCACCCTGTCAACTCTCAATTCACTGAAGTCATTTTAGGAAACCCTAATTAGGGTTTATTTGTTTTGATCTTGGCCGTTGGCTCATTTTTAATCTGAGCCGTTTATTCAATTTTGTAAACTCTATATAAACTTGATTACTCTCATTTACAATTTGTGAAGTGAGTTGTATAAGATTGTTGCGACGAAACTATTTCCGTTTATAAAAGCTCTTGTGCATGATTTGCTAAGAACCACTTTTATTTTCAAGTAGTATGCGAGGTTTTAATATTTCTCCTTCAACACTTAGAGTAGAATTAGATTAGTATTTAATTCATATGTTTGTTAAGTAGATGATAGATTTGATAGCAGTGGTAGATAAGATTTAGCTCATACTTTTGTTGAATGGATGATTTGTATTCGATGTGCAAAGTTAGCCTGAGCCATTAAATTGTGGATGCTTAACTTTTGTTTGTTTCCAATTCAAACATGAAAATTATTATCACTTCCGTTGAAGATTGCACCCGCTTTGCGTAGTTGTCCAAAGGAGGCGAAACAAAGTGTGGTTACCCTATTTTATCTCGTCACTGCCGTCTCTTGAGTTCTTAGGCGTAGTTTAGATTTCTAAACCCTTATCCTTTTGCCCTTTTTTTGGAAAATCTGAAATACCCATCAAAAAGAGCTTCAATGATAAAACTGTCTAAGTCCTCAACTCGAGAAATGAATTTTATGTAAGTCCCCTTGTGATTACCAGCAAATCACAACGCCCATTGACCTTGTCCATATGTCATAACCTGGCCAAAAGAAACATTGGAGTTATTGTATTATCTTCTAGGTATTTGCAATTACTTTTCAAGAGAGGATAAAGTGTCCTTGGGCATTTTATTCTGTGTATGGTGGCGTATTCAAAACACACACCAACAAAGTATAAGGAAAATAATGGCATAATGTAATTTAAGACTCCCAAAAGTGAAAAAAAAAGTGTAAACAAGAGAAGTGAGAAAAAAGATATAGTGGGTCAATCTCAAGGGATTCAAACCAACAACCATTTTATAACTTAGTACATATTCAATGAAAAATGACATCCTATCGAATTTCCAATTGGCCTCCTCCCTTGGCCCTCTCGCCTATAGAAATTCCACCTTCCCAATTAGTACAATTGTGAATTGACATGTCAAATGTTGTAGTTGCAAATGTTGGCATAGAAATAGGAGCTCTATAATAAGGTATGGCATCTATCAAAACATAATGGAAAGATATTTTTTTAGATGTTATATATGCAATTTCAACTATTAATCTCTCCTCTTGATATCTATTTCCTTTTATCTCTCTTTTCTCTCTCTCCCTCTACCTCTTTGTCTCTCTATCTCCCTCTTCCCACTTTGCATATCCCTCTCTTTCTCAAGTCCTCTCTCTTTGTTCTTTAAGTCTAACTCTATTTTTTCCTCTATCTCCTTCCCCCCCCTCTCTCTCTCTCACTCTTTCCATCCCTCTCTCTCTCTCTCTCTCTTACAAACATAACATGAGCAGTTGGTAATGGAGCCTAATTATCTTCCTCATTCAAAGGTTTTGTTTCAGTTGTGTTTGGATACCTATAAAAGGATGCATAGTTGATTTGAAGCTATCACTTCTCCATTGAGACCTTTGTTGCACAAACAAATATCATTTGTTAAATGGCCTACCAATTGATCTCATGTATTGCAAAATGTTTGCAAAAAATAGACCAAAAATTTTCCTAATTGAAATTCCATACCTCTTCGGCATATCCATTGCACACCAACGTGCAATTGCTAGTTTAAAAAAATATTATTTATCTTTCTTTCTGTTGGTTAATGTTGGAAACAATCAGTGCAAAAATTAAATTATTATTTATTTTTTATATATTACATGTCCAATGCATTTAATTTTTTTAATCAAATTTCTACTCTATTGATTACTTGAATGACACGAGCACTATTATATACCTCATGATAAAATTGATTGTCTCCTTGAAAGATATTTCTGACATCACTCAAATTTGTACATTAGATATGAAAAATAAAATTTTATATTACTTTTATAGCAGCTTTAGATTGAAAACTTGTCTCATGTCCCATTCAATGACTTTCAGGCAGTTGAAACATTCATCGCATCACACCTGAAAATAAATTTTAACTAGCAACCAAGATTTTCATTTAAAACCATGTTACTGGTCCGACCCCTAGACAGCTTGGGTTGCGGTTTGATCTGACCCGGGTTCAGGGTTCAGATCCGGTCCTTGGTGGGTTTGGGCAAGGTCCTGCCCATAGTCTGTGGGTTCATCTTGGATGAACCTGAGCAAACTTTGGGCGGATTTCACAGAAAACAGGCGAATTTTGCCTTTTTCAAATTTTTTAAAAATATTTACATTTTTTTTACACTCTAAAAAGTGCAATTTGCCCCCAAAACCCTAAGATGATGTGCGCCATGAAGGTTTGTGTGGTTTTGAAGGTCTTAATTTGGGTTTTATTGTGAATGCAAAATGATGTACACCATGAAGGTTTGTGTGCCCCTCGACCCAGTTGGGGGCGTTGCCCTTAGATCCCCACGAGGGGTGCCGCCCTTTGACTCCACTAAGAGTGTTGCCCCCAAACCCTCACGAGGGGCACTGCCCCCAAACCCCCATTGGATTCATTTGATTTGCCAAGTACTCTCCAATTTTTCAAGTTTTCCTACAAAGCTTCACCTATAATATTGTCATCCAATTGGACAATCTTCCCCTTGATGTTACTTGATGCTTACTTGCAAGGAGAAATGCAACAATGTAGTTAATTTTAATATATAATATATATCATGACATTTGAGTTTGACTAATTGACATTCTAATATTTTTTTTATTTTTATGGTGGTTTTTTTTAATATACAATATATCAAGCTATGTGTGGTATTTGGAACTTAATTACTGTTGTAAATATGTATATATTTCTGATTTTTATGTTTTTGTATGGACGAACCCAAAACAAACCCAATCCCAAATTTTTTTTGACCAAACCCCCGAACCGAATCCCCAAACCCTAAACCGAAACCGGTAACTTAGATTTAAAAAGATGCAAAAGTCCTCGAGCTCAAAAGTCTGGCAATGCTAGAACCCCAATAATTTTTGGATCTACTGTTTGATTCTTGTGAATAGATTGAAGCAGTGGATGTAGAGATTTTGGCTTTCGCTCATCTCACTTTTAGATTTTTTTTGGCTTTGGTAGGGTTTCGTAATATTTTTCCTGCAAACCCAGGTAAATATGGAAAAACACCAATGAATGTTGTGGCCCAAAGCTTGAGCCTGTGTATTAGAGCCACCAATAATGCAAAGGCAAAAGTGGCACCCACCAGCTGTGCCCAAGTAACCAAATGGGTGTTTATTTAATTTTACGTTCTATTTTTTTATGGTGGGGATAGTTTAGCAAATTTAATTTTCTTGTTCTACTAAATTCTAATATTGGAAAAAATGAATTCATCATCCTTTAACTTTGCTACAATACGATTTGATCTTGTTCTTCTGCTGAATTTTATCTATTTCATATAGGAATTATCTAAAGAAGAGGAGTATTTGTATTAAAAATGAATGGAAGAGGGATACAAGAAAAATAGGGTTTTAAAAGTTCATCATCCTTCAATTTATCTATAGTTTAAGTCGATTTACTTTTGCTGTTCCGTTGAATGCGAGCTATTTATATAGAGATTTTGTGAAGATAGGAGTAATTGTGTTAAAATGAACGGAAGAGAGATATTGGACAATGAAAATTCAGAAAACTTCTCAGGGGAGCTTGAGAGAGCCCAACTATGGTGGGTAGATTTATCATCTGGGTACAAATAGTTATGGGCATCAGTTCTGCCATATTTCCTATTTGCTGATCAAAGGCAAGTATGTAGAAATGTACAAGTGTAGTTCTAGTAATCATCAAGGACAGGTTAGTCTAATTTCTTCCTTGCATTATGTGTCAGTTCGGCTAAATATTTTGGGGGGTGGGTTTGGTTCGTTTTGGGTTCGTTAGTACAAAAACATGTATATATATATATATATATATATATGCAGCCTAGAAGCATGAATTAGGATTAGAACATCACATAACATCATATAAACAATAAAACCACCATAAACTTGAATATCATTTAAAAGTTAAAACATTTAATTTTTTAAACATGCATGGTAAATATTCATCGTTCAAACTCCAAGTTCAATATTACAACACTTTTAAAATTTTAATCATCAAATGGATTCTCTAAATCATCCATATCAAAGTCAATATTGACATTAGATGAAGTAGGAAGACTAGATGAATCACAAGTAGTGCCAATGGCACTGTCACTAGCACTAGTATTGTGCCCATGCTCCTATTGGATATCGGACTCCTCATATACAACATGGTGGGAAGTGGAAGCATCCAAGTCAGTGTCCTCTGGTCCTATATCCCACAACTTCATCTCCCCTTCTTTGTAGTCACTTTGTTTGTGTGAAAGGAGACATGAGTTGGAATGCACATATACTAAGTTCTCCGCTCTTTTTGAGAGCAATTTATTGCGCTTTATTGAGTGGATGAAAGAATATGTGCTCCAATTCCTCTCAGATGCGGATGAACTAGCAACCTATGAAGACAAAGTAAACAATTAAAAAATTTAAAATTATAAATGAAATTATGAAACTTTTAAATTTTATTATTAAACTTACTTGTGATAAAACTTTGATTGCAAGGGGCTGCAAATTTTGGAAGTATTGTCCATGGAAGTACCACCAACTATGAGCATCATTTAAGAACCTATCACGAGAAGCATCAACATCTAGATGATTTGAGTGCACAAAATCAGTGAACTCATTTGTGACTACAGTTCGCAAATCTTGGTAAGGGAAGAGTCTCATAAATGTTGCGTTGTACCCTTCAACCACTTCTAAATTTCTATATGGAGGAAGTCTTCTTGGCTGTGAAAGAAGCTGACTACTGTAGTATTTTGGAGTCAATGCAAAGGCAAGAAGGTGTAATGGAGTTGTCATTTTGTTCCATCTTTCTTCAACAATTGTTTGCACTTGTTTGAAGAAAGTCTCTTCAGGCTCTCTTGCATTTATGGTGCACTTGATCTTCTCAAGCATTGAGTCTATACCATCATATATTTCTCCAATGCATGGCTTGTCCATGTCAGTATAGTGAATCATACTCAAAATGGGCTCGGTGAAGCTAAGGAGATACTCCACACGATCCCACCATGAGTCATCTAATATCATGCTCTTAATTTTTGTTGCTCTTTCAGTGTTGCTTTGCCTCCATATAGACCAATTGTTGTTAATCACTATGCTAGAAAGTGCCTCTTTAACTTTCACAAGTTGTCTCAAGACGATTGTATTAGAGGCGAAACGGGTCTCTACAACCTATTGCAAATTAATAAAAAAGATTAAATTTTAAAAATAAACTTTAAAGAAGAATTTAAATTAGAATGCACAATCAAATTATGAAAATCAGAAAATGACAAATGTAAATATTACATCGCTTACCTTCAATAGCTCCAATTTTGAAAATGATCTAAAGATCCCTTGAGACAAGTGGTGGTTGGTGACGAACATTTGAATGTCCTCAGCCTCAGCATACAATTGTTTGATCCGTGCAATTTTATTCCCAATCTTTTGCAGCATAAGATTGAGTGAATGGACCGCACAAGGTGTCCAAAAGATATGAGAATATCTTTGCTCAACCAACAACCCTGCTGCTTTACAATTCTTGGCATTGTCTGTTACAACTTGAACAACATTGCAGGGTCCCACTTGCTCAATGGCTGCAATGAGAATATTAGCAATAAATTGTCCATCTTTTATTTGCCCCTCACAATCCATGGCTTTCAAAAACATTGCCCCTTTAGGGGACACCGCAATGACATTGATCAAAGGCCGATTTCTTGAGCCCTTCCAACCATCCAAAACAACGAACACACCTATCTCAACCCATGAATCTCTTATAGGCTTCAATGCATCTTCAACCAACTCAACCTCCTTTTCTAATAAAATGCCACACACCTTCTCATAACCTGGGCCCTTGTACCCTTTTGGAGCTTCATTAACCGTTCTCAACATCTCTTTCCAATATGGAGAACGAACAACATTAAAAGATAATCCATTGGCATATAGGCATCTAGCTACACATTGGTCGGCAAGGGGTCTACTCTCATTTTGAAATGCAAGTTCCAAAGGCCGCTTTGTTCTTTTGTTTGCAATAGGTTTTGCACTTTGAGTTTGAAGATCCGGAGTGACAATAAATGGGTGGTCTTCTACCACAATATTGGGATTAGATGGGGGCTACATTCCCTTTGATATTTTTTTAACAAAGGGTGATTTCCTTTTTGGGCTTCCCGTTGATCTGCTGCATTTTGCTCCATAATGTATTTTGCAACTATATCAGGTGGAATAGGTTCACCTTCTTTTCCAAGGCAAGACGTGAAGCCTTTTCCACTTATGCCACACAAATGTGCTTTCACCCTATGGTATGAACTAGAATATGTAACTTCACACCCATTGCATTTCCAAACACAACCGCCACCACCTGGAATCGGTTTTACCATCTCAACATATTTCCATAGAGGAGAATTAAGATTTGTTTTGAATTTTGTTTGGTTTAGCTACAGAGCCGGAGGTAGAACCCATTGACATTGTGATTCCTATGGCAATTTGTTTTGCAAACAACACATTCAAAATTTGAATGAAAACAAAATATTGATTTATAAAACCTAGCTCTTTTGAATCTTGCATACATTCATAGAAGAATGGAAAGGGAAAACATAGATAAATCATAAAATGAAACAAAACAAAGTTTCTGGTTTGTAAAACAAAAAAATGGATGAAAAAACTCAAAAAAAAGTGAGAAAAATTTACCTCTTTGCAAAAATATCCTTCAACAATCTTTGTGGCAGCCAATAAACACTTGCAAATCTGTAGGAATGGCAATGCAATCGTTTGTAGAAGCTTCAATGATCAATCTTCAACTCCTTTTGTCAATCCAACAAGCAAAATAAGAACTCAGCCTCTTAGAATGAAAATGCTTGTTTGCAAAACAAATGAATAAAAATGAGGTAGTTTAGGTATTTAAAGTGTTTTAGAGGTCACTTTTAGGGTTCCCTTGGGCGTGGGTCAAAGTCAAACTGGAGAAATTAATAAAAAAATGCAAAAAAGAAAAGTTCTTTAGTCGCCAAACTAGTCGGTTAGCCCCAAGTTCGCCTGGGTTCGACCTGGGTTCTTCCCAGGTTTGCCGAGGTTCTTCATTGGTGAACCAGGCCTCCAAATCACAGACCCTGGTCGAACCCACAGAGGGACTGGACTAGGACCGGTACTCGACGTGAATCCGGACTAGGACCCAGCGCTGGAGGGCCGAACCCGGTAACACAGATTTTTTCCGAATTATGGTTGGTCTTTTTGTTTTACTGCAATCACATGTACAACATTACACACATTATTGTTGAGTCGGATCTACCCTGCTTCCTCATCAGAATAGCTAATGTGCATTTGAGTTTTGAGGTTTGTCTTTCAATGTCGCATTCTTATTGAAATTTTCTCTGAAAAATCTATGCAGTTTGAGCCAGAAGATTCTACAAAAATATCATGCATTATCTCCTGCACCCAGTGAAACCAGGGTCTGCTATAAGCAAAGGAATTGTATAATTTACTAAATAGTAAATACCATGTTCCTAGTTGAATTTCTTCTTTTTATAGACTTTTAAAAAAATATTATAAGCATCAGTTTATAGTTGTATTCCTTCTTTTAACAGACTTTATTTTAAATAGATAGACAATTTGAATTTATCAATCTATCCCTTGAGAATTGTTTTCTAGTTAAAGACAATCCTCTGAGATCATAGTTGTATTCCTTATTTTTACAGACTTTCTTTTGAATAGGCGAGCAATCTAGCAATCTCTCCCTTGGGAATTCTTTGCAAATTAAAGACAATTCTGGGCGACTCAATATTTAATAAGAGAGAGTCAACCAGAGTACCATCGAGCTCAGCTCCTCGTTTGACATATAGTTCCATGGACGGAGGCCCAGTTATGATCTCAATTCCTGAATGCAGAGCTGACCTGGGCGGTGCTTGAACCTTAGACAGTCTTTGTGATTTGGATCTATCTTTGCCACTTAGTTAGCTGGCCAGATCTTGTTTTACATTTTTTTAATGCATAGTTTTATAATTTTCTGGAATCACAATCATTTCCTTCTTTCTTCAAATGACACTTAGGGTCTATCTTCTAGATCCTCTTGATGTTGCTTGTGTGGAGAATAAATTAGCTATATTGACAAAGGGACCTGGCAATTGGTAGCCCTCAAATAAATGAAGAGTGTGTGCGGTCTTTCTGTCTCCATTGGCTAAGCAGGCGGGAATAAATTTGGGTATTTCCATTACCAGTCCAAAGCGTGGCAATATAAAGAACAGGACCATATGAAAGAAATGTGGGCCTAAATTATCTATTTACCACTATTTTTTCCTTCCGATGTGTAAAGTACAATTAGCGATCTTTCTTGGGCTTCATGATTGCAATGGAATAACATGGTTATTGTGTTTTCTTGCTTGTGGACAGGTTGTGTGGTTCTATAAACGTAGGTCTTTGCCTACACTAGTATGGTCTATGAAGAGAGCCTCTCAAAATTGCTTCTCCTCATATCTGAATGACCTATTTATCTAAGAATAAAGGTGTAACTTTGTTTATGCTTAGTTTAGTTTATGTATTGGGTGAACTTCATGATGTACTCCGCTGCAATTGTCTTACAAGTTCTGAATAATGATGTACTTGTGTGAAATGATGTGTTTGTGTGAAATGTTAATGGTAATGGTAATTATGTATATCTATCTTTATTTTTACCTTAGCTATCTCAAGTGGGGGTGATTCATTCCACCCCCATTTTATCTTGGGTTTATAGTTGTTTTATTCTTATTTAATATAATTGTTTAATGTTTTGTTTTGTTTTGATTTTGTGATATATTATTATTTTATTTTACCTATTTTTCGGTTTTCCTCATTGGCATCATTTACAACATGACACAATTTGTGCAAAATCTTGAGGAAAGTCACTCGCATTCTTTCATGGTTTCAAGCCATTTTTTTTCTATGTTACAGAGTGGATATGGAGATTCGTTCTTACAATCCACTGGTTCATGATTAAAGTTTATTTGGAAGGATTTACCATTACCCAATGTCAGCTTGACATAAAAATCTTCTTGTGATGCAGCATATGGGGCCAATCCCTCTATCTGGGTGGAAGGATTTGCTTATTTAAGCTTAGAAAAAAACTACGTTATCCTTGCTCTTGCATGATCCTCCACTTCCCTTTGAGGATTGTGGAAAGCTTTTTAGTTTTTTATTTCCATAAGTGTTGGTATTCAAATGTAGTGGTTATCCTCATATTTACATCAAAATATACTTTTCTACAGTTTGGAGGGGACTTTGTGTTGAAGGAAACTCAATTTTGTACATCAAATGAAATAAGGCTTTCGCTAGTGTTAAATAATCGCTAGAGAATATTCTTGTACATAGGATTTTATTTTTCGGTAAGGGTAGTTAATTTTTTTTTGTTGTTGGTCTAGCATGAATTTTCATGGATTTTAAAACAGTGCTTGATGGTATAACAATAACTGTACTGTATGGTTGAGATGTTGTAACATTGTAATTAAAATGTTAATGTTTAACTGTTTGGTCCCTATGTAGTTGCATGCTAAGTAATGAGGTGACGGACTATAGGTATGTACTGCTAAAAGAATGTGACATGTGGGAGAGGCTGATCTCTTTTCTTTCCCTTGTATTTTTATAGATTGTTGCGAAGGATGCAAACATTTTTCCTTTTTACTAATAAGTTAGTATAAACATCCACTTGGGTTTTGATATTTTGATGTGTAAGAATTTTACATCTTCTTGTTTTTAATTTTACCTTTTTTACTTAAAATTTATTCCTTAATGAAGAGTTCAATATTTTTTACTTAAAATTTATTCCTTAATGAAGAGTTCAATGGCGGGATCTAAAATTTTATACTTCTATATTTGGCGTTTTTTTACAAATTATTATTTTTAATGAGAATATAGGAAACAATCTAATCTGGAAACATCAAATTACTCACTTTCTCTCTCGTAAATCAGAAAAAGGCACAAATTTTGATGTCGCCAGCATATAATTTATTTGTAGTTAATGGGTCTGAGATATTTTGGCTCCAAAAGAAACACAAGGCATGTATTTGAAATTTTGATTTCCTATTCACACAGTTGCATCATTAACTTATAGTTACATTGTGTCAGGGTTAGAAGATAGATATCTAGCAAGTTAAATGTAGATTTGATCAATAAAACATAGAAAATTATAGCAAAAACAAGACAACATAGAGAATTTGACATGGTTCACCCAATCCGGGCTACATCCACAAAATCGAAGTCATCCAATGCAAAACATATTACAATCTCGCGAATAATGTCATGCTACAACGACCCATTTCAACTGCTTATAACAAATTTTTAGAAGTTTACAAAATATAGGGTTTTATAAAGTCGGTTTTTTTAATTTTTCGATGATAGAAAAAAAAGTAGTTTTTTTTTTTTTTTTACTGGGGGTTGCTGCCCTTGAATCCCTGTTCGGGACTTGGCTCAGTCTCGGACCTCGACGAGGATATATAAAGAGTGTACAATATAGCATGATCAGTCGTCACATACCAACACGTTGGACTAGGTAAATGTTCCATATACCATTATGTTTAGCTTAATCTACACAAATGAGGAATAATGTTAAAATTCATTACACACCATTCTCAATTCCAAGATTTTCATTGAGTTGCGAATTGGGGTTTCTTCTATAGAAGTGCCCATCTAGATTGATTTTACAACCTAATAAGAGTTTAAGTTGGTTTTTAAATTGTTTGATCATTATTCATTGGCGCATGAAGAAAGTCTAAATAACAATGAAAAATTTAGTACACATTTCAATTATCTTTCATTGTTGCATATTAGTCATTGCTAGTGGTTGCATTACTTCAGCCCCAACTTCTTTACATATGCCCTTGTAGCTGATTTTCTTATGCACACCTTATATTTTTATAAAAGTTGATATTTTTGTGATAAACATTAAATCTATGCTGTGTTGTTTTAAAATGACATCACTTTGTTATTTATTCTCTATTCCTACTATTTACATAACATGTAATATAACAAAAATCATATCATGGTTCTCATATACCACATATTGATAAATGATAATACACATTTCTATGTAAAATTTTAAATATTTTTCTTTCTATTTTTAACTTTGTGGTTAAATATCATTTTAGATTTCTTTTTTGTTCTTTACCAGTCTCCAAATCTACCTATACAATTTTTTTTATTTGTACTACATATTTATTAGCCACATGTATGTACAATAGTCAAGTGCAGGTACTAAGAAACACTCTCAAAATATTTGTTCAAGTTTTATATTTATATGAAATAAATTAATCTAATAAAATAAAATGAACCACTTTATGAATTAAATTTATTTTAAATGAATGAACTAACTAAACAATTAATTAATAAATAGTTAATAATTACATTAAATTAATTGGATTACTCTAATTAATTTAGTATAATTGATTAATTGAATATTTAATAAAAAATGTGGTTTATCTAATCTATAAATGGAAGTTTATCTTTTTATATTTTTAATATTGAAGTAGTGAAATGATATAAGTAATAAACTAATTTCTTCTTTCTAAGTTTTCAATTAGAATAGGATAAACAAAGAAGCAAAGTAAACATGAACCTTTCATTAGTTGATAGAGTAGTATGAGCTTTCAATCGAAAACAAGTCTCATGTTGGTAAACAAGTTTCATCTATTCGGCAAACAATTTTTTATCATCTATAAACTAGTCTAATCATTAAGTAGGAGGTATTTTCCACAGCATGTAAAATTGTGATATCGCTATCAAGATTCAACCGTGTATTTAACAAGTCAAACTCATTGACCCATGTTTCATGAGTAGTGGTACACAAGAACCCATCTCTCATGATAATGAATGGTCCATTTAGCACTCATTGCATCTAGGTGATGCTCACAAGGTGAAGCACTGGGTTTTTTTGGGAAGTCACCCATCCTAGTACTACTCTAGTTCAAGCATGCTTAACCAGAGAGTTTTCCCCAAAGTTATTAATCCCACTTAGCTTGCAACCTCATTTGAAAAACCTTCAGCAGTGTTGTGCTTTAAGGACCATTCATTATAGAGCCCCTTTAGTTCATCAATTGTTAAGTAGGAGGTATTTTCCACAGCGTGTCAAATTGTGATATTGCTATCAAGATTCTACCGTGTAGTCTAATCGTCTTTGAGATAAAATCATTTGAGAATCAAAATGCATTCTATTGTAGTTGCAAGAATCCTTGTCAAAACCAGGCTATTATTCTATTCGTAATAAATGGCCTCCATGTTCACAGGAGTTCCTCTTGTTGCTGGAATACTGGCTCCAGCTTAGGGCTCACATGGCCCCCTGAATTTTTTAAGATAACTTGTGGTATGGTGATGTTCGAGATGTTTATTTAGTATTGGAGGGCAATGCAAAAGAACCATGAGATGCCCTTTTCAAAATATTGAATGTATATACTCTAGCCGAATATGTCACTTAGCTCTGATGAGTTTGCTGATACACAAACACGAGCAGGGGAAGAGCAAATTGTTTCATATTAGATTTTCATAGTCTAGTCACAGACAACCATGGAACTCACTAATGAGATCTGCACATGTTATACGCAGAACCTGTTTCAAAAATAATATGAATGCACCCCATTTAACATTTTGCTAAGATCTATGCCCAAAATCTCGATGTTAGCAGTTTATATCATTTCGAACAGTTCAGAAAGAACAATTTCCATTGACAATATAAATCATTACAGAAAAGCCAAAATAAAACATACACGCCAAACCAATTTCGTCGCTTCCAACCAGAATGTTTCTCTACCTCTTTTTTTTATTGCCCTCCTTTTATTATACTACCCATTACTACTTCCCTCGGCTGTCTCACATTCTAGCGACATTTGTCCACAAATTGCACATTTCGTCTGCATGCAGAGACAACTGTCTGTAAATCCAACTGCAAAGTAACTAAAAACACTAAATCCACACAAGTAATTATACACATGTTTGGAAATAGAGAAATTTTCAGAACACAAGCCAACTCAGTAGAATAGTAGATGACATTGACTCTAGAGTTGGAAACCTGCGCCTTGGCTGACCTTGTGGAACTACAACCCTCTTTTGACATTCTACAGCCGTAAACAAAGACAAATAATTGCGTAGCTTCTACTGTTGAAACCCTTCTGTCCATCATGTTTGTTGATTGAAGGTCTGCTGCTTGCAGTCCAGGTGGCTTCAAATCATTCCAATCTACAGTCGTAAACAAAGACAAATAATTGTGTAGCTTCTACTGTTGAAAGCCTTTTGTCCATCATGTTTGTTGATTGAAGGCCTGCTGCTTGCAGTCCAGGTGGCTTCAAATCATTCCAATCTACAGCCGTAAACAAAGCCAAATAATTGTGTAGCTTCTACTGTTGAAAGTCTTCTGTCCGTCATGTTTGTTGATTGAAGGCCTGCTGCTTGCAGTCCAGGTGGCTTCAAATCATTCCAATCTACAGTTCTAAAAGACAACATAAAAAATGTATGTTTTAGTAATGTATAATATTGATAAAACAAAGCATAAAGAATGTATGTTTCAAAAGACAAAGCATAAAAAATGTATGTTTCTTGTGCCAACCTCTTTTGTCCCCCTTCTTTTTTATGCAATTCTTGGTCTGCAATCATTCATTCTACTTCTTATGCTTTCTTTTATTCTGATGATGGATCAAGAGTGTGATCCAAAATGTTGATGCAAATATTCAAACACAATCAAATCCAAAAACTCTCAACAACAACTTTCATGGATTGTGGAAATCTATTATCACTAATGTATAGTATTGATAAAACAAACTTCAAGGTTTCATATGTAACATTAGTTTATCCAGCATAAAATCAATCCACCTCCTTTCACAAAAGTATTCATTCTCACCGTGGTCTTATTTGCTTCTCTAACTTCATGTCCCCGTGCGGCTGCTTAACTCTATTTTCTGCTTAAATTTAAGCAGCAGGGGTGTTCCCATGCATAAATTTTATTTTTGGGAAAGGATAATTTGGAATATTTTCCTATTTTAATGGAGCAGCTACTGTTTAGAAATTGAAAATAGGCTGTGAAAAAAGAGGGGGGGCTGGAAATAAGCAGCAACTGCATATTTCTAAAAATCCACGTGGCTCCACAAATTTCTTTCCCTTTTTTTTAATATTTGATTTTGTTTTTGTTTTTCTATTGTTTTATTGTACAAATTATTATTAATACTATTAATACAAAGTTAAACTGGCTGCTTAAAAATAAGCAGAAAAACTAAGCATTCATTGGGCCATCAGCTCCACAAATAACTCCTAAATAACAACCGCATGGGGACATGAGGTAAGAACCTTAAATATCCTTAAAGATAACCCATTGTTTTTGAAAAGTTAAGCAGCATTTATAGGGTACTAAACCCTTCACAAAGGGCCCAAAGGGCCAAAGGATGACAAAGTTCAAAACAAAATTTGAACAAAGGAACAAATAGAAACAACTAACAAACAGCTGAGGAAAAACAAAGGAAAATGAAAAGAAGCAGCCTAGGATCCAGAGGGGACCAAGCTAACTCCCTGAACCCGAGGACGAGCAACAAAACCGACCAAGGAGGCTCGGAAACAACCCCCGAGTAGGGCGAGGCGAGAGGATCACCAACCGCCACCACGGGCGGGGAGCTGGGCGCCAGAAGCGAAGAGGAGGAGACTGGAGTGAACAACGTACCAGTTGAGCAATTAAGCGAGGGACGAGGAGGAATCAACTACACAATGTCAGCAGACTGGGGCAACAAAGGATCAATGGTAGAGGTAGCCAAAAAAGGAGCCTGGGGAGGCTCAGACACCAGAGGAGGAATAGGAAGATCACCCTCCTTAGAGGAAACGTCAGAATCTGAAGAGTCCGAAGAGGGAGAATCGACAGTAAGATGATCCGACATAGCATTCTTCCACCAAGTAGCAGAACCTTTGCGGTGAGCAAGAGAACAACTAGAGCCCAAATGACCAGTAGAGAAACACCGCCTGCAGCGAAAAGGGAGGCCCTCATAGTCCAACAGCTGCGACCAAGGTTTGTCCGAAACCATCAGAACCACATCTCCATGAAGGGGCTTGGAAATATCCAAATCAACCAAAATACGAGCCGCCGTAGTATGCCCCAGATCACGAGACGTAGAATCCACTTTGAGAAAATGTCCAATGGAGTTACCAATTGCTTCAAAATAGGACTGCTCCCAATACTGAAGAGGGAGATTCGAAAGGCAAACCCAGGCAGGTCTAATATTCAGCGGCTTAGTAAGCGGGTTGAAGGAGTGCGACCAAGGCCTGATGGATAGTGAATGGATGCCCCATAACCAACCCCTATCCATCACACAATCCCTATCAGCAGGGGACGAGAATGTGACAAAGAAAAACCCCCAAGCATTGGGGTAAAGCTCAATCTGACCAACAACAATAGGCTTCCAAGAAGCAGAAACCCACTCATGTAGATCAAGAAGGGAGGGCCACAACCCATTAAACCTGCAAACCACACCCTGCCTCAAGTAATAATCTTCATTTTCAGCCACTTCAAGACCACAGACAACCACAGGGGAGGCCCGAGCACAAGGCAGAGGACAAACCTTGGAGGGAGCAGGAACAAACCGAGAAAGACTTCCGACCTGTAGGAGCACTAGAGGTAGGAGCAAACGAAACCTTTGGGAGAACAGAAGGGACAACAACGCTCACACCAGGAAGAGCAGAGTCCATGCCATCCCCCACCAGGGAAAAAGGAGGGGCTCCCGCAACACAACCCCCATCACTAGAGACAAGAGCAGCAGCCGCCCCAGCAACAAAGCCTGCCCTGGAAGCATCACCAACAACCAAGCCACCGGAAGGGGAAGATGGGACATGCCCATCCACACCCAAGGTCGCCCGCGACAACCCAACGCCACCAGCAGATAGAGAACCACTTGACAGGGAACAAGACGACAGAGAACCAACCGACATCATCGCATCCGCAACAACTGTAGGAGGCACCCTATCCGCAACAACCGCAGGAGGCCGTTGGAAACGCGCGCCATAACCTATTTGAAATTGCCTGCTGAGAGTCGTCATTCTCCCACTCTTGATAAAGATAACCCATTGTTTTCGTTGTGGACTTCAAACTTTTTTTTTGTATTTTAGAAAAATTGTTTGTTTTGGCTACGCTTTCCTTACCTTCTATTTAGGGCCTGTTGTGGACTTGCATGCACAAAGAGAACCATTAGACCTCAAGGAATTTGGCTTCTCCTATCTCTAAGCATTTTCTCGAAGACATCCTTTAATCATATGAAATAGTGTTCTTTATATATAGGAATGATTTGTTGATGCAAACATGCTATAATAATGAAATCAAATTATGATAGGTGAATTTTAAAATGTAGGATTATTTATAGGATTTGAATTCTTTCAATTTCATTGATAGGTTATTATTATTGTTATTTATGTGGAATTCAAGTTTTGCTCATATTTCTTTTGAATGTTTTATATTTTAAATTTTTTATACATATTTGACATTTATGTGTTCATATTATTTTATTGCACAAGAGAAAATAGTATTTGGTGTCAAAGTCAAATTTTTGATGGCTCCATGGAATGGTTTTTTTAGAGTCTAAATAAGTAGTTATGGTTTTTATAAATGCTTTTGAACAAGGTGTTTAGGTTTCGTAAAAAAAAAAAATAGATCTTTTTAATTTGAAGCATTTTCTTGCTCTTGAGGCATAGTTTCATGTTAAAAATGTTACTTTGGGGTTTTAGAAGTGCTTTCAAGGCATTGATAGGAGGGTTGTTTTTAGATACCCTAGGACCTAATCAAAGCCCAAATTTACAACCCATATTGGCCATTTAGACCATTTAGGTCCTTCCAATCCATACTAGATGCTAGGTAGGTGGTTGCTCTACATTACCACTTCCAACCCTCAAGATGGCCATTGGGGCTTTAGAAGTGCTTTTTCGTGCCTTTTTAATTTCAAGGCATTGATAAGAGGCTTGTTTTTAGATACCGTAGGACCTATCCAAACCTTGGTTTTACTACCCATATTGGCCATTTAGACCATTTAGAATCCTTCCCAATCCATATTAGATGTTGGACAGGTGGTTGCTCCGCATCATGACTTCCAACCCTCAAGATGGCCACTACACCTTGCACTAAGCTTACAAGGAGACATTCCAATGGCTTGGTCACTTCCAACAATCATATGTGACCATAGTTTGACCAAATCATTGTATTTGAGGAGATTAAACCCCCATTCCTAAGGGTATTATAACCATGCCAAAGTTTCAAAGGGAGATACAATCCATGCCAAGTGTCTAGTGAGGTGAACCTCAAATAAGATGTTGAAGACATGGTGATGATGATTATATAGGTTTAAAGAAGGGAATAATTTTGAGTGGCATAAAGCATGAAAAATAATTTTGAGGAGAAAATGACAATGTAAGATATAATAGGGACCTTGGGACCTAGATTGGCATGAGATGAAAATATTCTCAAAGAGAAAAAATTAGGAACATTAGAGGGAACTAAAAAAATTATAGGCACAAAATCCCAATTTGAATGCATATATTGATCTTGTATCCATCAAGAAAAAAATTAAGTATATGTGTTTGTTTGAAAAATTATAGTGACTACCTAGACTATATTAGTGGTTTTAAACCAACCAAATTACAACTCGGGTGAATGTTAATCTTGTTTGATGTTTTGCAAACTAGCAAACAAATTGACAAAGAGAATCACCCAAACCGAAGCCTCTAATGAGAATTTGATTTGTGACAAACTTCTTGTTGAAGATGATGTTGATTTTCTTTATTGCAATAGAAGTTCCAATATGAACCAAAACCAATTTCCCTATAGATGTTACTTCAATCTATTCACAATAAATAAAATATTGGTTACCAATTAAAAAAAAATCAATCGTGAGGCAAAGAATGTTTCCATAGCCTAAAATTTGTTTTCATGGACCACAAGTTAGAGGCATGACATATAGTAGAGGTTGTCATGCAGGGATTCACATGCAACTAAACAAAAGTTCCACATAGCCCTAGCTATGCTAGACACATTGCCAAACAACTATCTTACAAGTTTAGTTTAGGTTGGAAAAAAGGTCAAATAAATTGATAATAGTAATATTAATTAATATCTTCGTTTAAAAGGCTACAAAAATCTCATATTGAGTTGATGCATATAACTTACTACTGACACGTGATGATATCATATCCATATTACATGGTTTTTTGTATGTTAATTAGACGATTGTTACTAAAATCATGTATGTGAGATGTGTTCTACATTCACTCTCTAACATAAATATCTTATTCATTACATTATTGATCATACACATTGTTTTATTCTTCTAATCATAGTGTAATACGTATAATAAGATTAATTGTAGCCTAACACATACCACTCCAACAAGATTTGATTGTCCAACCCAAGTGTCTCTAAACCATTAGTCTTCAACTTTGCATGATGAACTATTGTTGAAGGAACTAGATATAGTTAGTATGCTATACTATCAAATTAAAATATTAATATACATTAATATACATTAATTATTCAACTATATAAAAATTATAGAATATATAATATCATCTAAGCTCTACTTTATATTATTAATATTGCACATTATATTATTCGATTTATAGAGTATAATATTATTAATATATAATTACATACAAATATTGATAGTGTGCAAATTTGATATATATTAATATTAATATTACTTAGTTAATTATAGTTATATTAATATATTATATATAATATTGGCTGATAGTTAATGGAAAACATTAATTTTTGAAGTTAAATACATTACTTCATGTGCGGTAGGACTTAAATATTAGCAATTCTTTTATATTTCTTAACACAAACTTTTTTATTTTCTACAATATACACCTTTAACATAAGAGCTTTTTGAAGGTGGATTCTATGTCTTGGGACCTTGGGCATACTACGGTGGCTCGTATTTTGATCGATTTGGACATCTCCAAACCTCTCTTTGGGGATGTGGTTTTGATGGTGGAAGAAAAACCTTGGAAGCAACTCTTGGACTATGAGGGGCTCCCTTTTCGGTGCAGGAGATGTTTCTCTGTTGGTCATTTGGCCTCTAGCTGCCCTCTTGCTCATCGTAAGGGTGCTACTACTTGGTGGAAGGATGCTCTCACGGACCACCTCATGGTGGGCTCTCCCTCTTCGGATGTTCCTTTGGCGGACGTCTCGTCTTCTTCTTCTTTGGAGGTTGTTTCTCCCCCAACTTCTCCTTCTGCTCTACTTGTGGTACCAGCGCTGGCCTGTACTGTTGTCGATGTGCCGACAAAACCTGCTTGTCCTTTAACGATCACTCCTATTGTTCCCTCGACAAACTCTTCTATTAACTCTTTGAATGCTCTAAACTCCTTTGCTTCGTTTCAAACTATGCTACGTGATGACCTTTCTTTGGTGGTTGTTGAGCAACCGCTCCTCCCTCCTCGTTCGGTGGATTGCGTCTCTATGCCTTCCTAGTTGGTTGTGCATAGGAATAAGAAGGGGAATTCCCAAAACGCGGCCTCCGGTTTTGGATGCTAAGTCTGGTTCCTCTGCTTCTGAGGTTGGTTTGTCCTCTTGACATGCAGTGATTTGCTGTTCATGTCCTATTTCTGTTGCCTAGTTCATGTCCTATTTTGAACTAGTTTGTTTTTTGGCCCTTTGGGCTCTTTATGTAAAGGGTACGAGACCCTGTAAATGTTGCTTACTTTTTCAAAAACATAAGATGAACCATAAGATGGAGTAAGATAAACTATGCATTTGTTATATAAGTCCACCAACTTCTTGTTTAAATGTATACAAATCAAATAAATGAACAAGCAAAAATCCTCAAACCAAGGTTGTTTTACTGAAGCAAAGGAAATTATTTATTAAAAACCAACAAAACGGATAATAACCAAATATGTAATACAAATATTTTTCAAATGCTGTAGACAATGTTATATGTACCTCAAGGGTATGTTTCAAAATTATACACAAAAACAAAAAGATTTTATACAAAAAAAAATGACAAAGTAATGTATCTTCTATAGATATATCAAATTGTACTCTTTAATAGGTTTGCATATGTATAATTTTCTATTGGTGTAACCATTGTACCTCCTTCTGGTGCAAGTGCTAGTAGATATGCACATACACACATATTTATTTTAAAAGAAATAAGCTACTTCCCTGAATATATATAATATATTTTTCATGTCTAGATATTTAAAGCTTATTTAGTTAATTATGTAAGGTTGTTATTTAATCTATTTATAAGTTATTTTTCTTACGATTTTTCTCCTTTTTCTCTATTTTTGAGAGATCATTGTGTACACGGGTAATTAAAATAACCTAAAAGTTAGGACCCATCATCACCATCTACGCTACCCACCTAAGTTGTGCTTATGAGGGTGTTAGTATGTAACATGTTTGTATATTTATTCATTTTTATATGTTTGTTATGCACACAATAAGCTTGCGTAAGTGTTCAATTGTACACATTTCATATTGTGAGGAGCATCTTCTTTCGTTCACTTTGTTACATTCATAGGAAGCATCTTCTACTTGATCTCCTTCATAATGATTCACCTAGTTGTCATATGATATGACTCTTCTTGAGTATTTCTTATTAATACCCCTTTCATGCTCATATTTGAGTAACATGCCTATATTATTGTACTTTTATACTTAAGGAATATAATATCTCTTATTATGAATATATTATATTATATTTTTCATTTATTGGAGTAGCACATCCACCATTATAACATGCTTCACTCATCTAGATCATGGCTTGTGTGATCTCATCTCTATCATAGATAAATCTTATAATGCAACATGTATATTTATAGAAACCTCAACCATTTGGAGTAAAAAATATGATTGATGGATTTAAAATTGTCATAATAGAGCCAAAAACTAAAGGGAAACTTGCATTTTTAGAATTAATCACACAATTGGATAAATTTGATGAGTTTTCCACTATTAGCGAGTTCACTACTTTACTGTTAAAAAATCACCATAATAATCACATGTTCATTGGGATGAACACTTCATTCACTACATGAATCATGTGCCAAACTTGTTACAAAGGGTTTAAACAATTTTTAAACCAAACAAACATATGAACACTAAACATAAGATAAATGGAAAACATAAGGAACATAAGGGTCTATATGGTCAACACATGAGATATTACCTTAGAGACACCTATTGAATATCACAACTTTATGTTTAATGTCATATGGACTTACTTTTTTGGGATCTTAGTCATCACCAAAATTGCCATGTAAACCTATTTATTTTAGAGTACTTGTAATGATAGTTTCATTTGAAATTACGACACTTTTTTCTTAAAAAGTTATTATGTTCTATAGTATTTCTTACCTATTAAAGCACATAAATTTTCCTTTCACAGTTATAATGGACTAAATTATTTATTACTATTCAAAGCACTTCAATTTTTATGTTTTATGATGATATAAGGGAAAGGGATCAATATTTGATCAAGTTAACTTTGTCACTAAGTGGTGCTTACATGGAATCATGTAGGATTTCTATTTATTTTAATATATAATGTGATATGGAATCTTATCTATCTATAATTAAGGTCTATGTTCATCAAGTTGGATATGGTCAAAGCTTATGACAGAGTTAAGTGGTGTTTTCTCCAGAAGATTCTGTTGGCCTTTGGTTTTTTTGTTGATTGGGTGAGTTGGACTATGAGTTGTGTGAATTCTACCTCATTTTCGGTTATTGTGAATGGTAAACCTACAAAGCTTTTTGGGGCTACCAGGGCCTTCGTCAGGGGGATCCACTTTCTCCTTATTTGTTTATTATAATGGCTGAGGGGTTGGGCTGGTTTTTTCAATTTCAGGTTTCTCAAGGCTTGATTCATGGTTGGCAGTGGGGTATGGGTTTGCCAACACTTTCTCATCTCCAGTTTGAGGATGAAACCTCTCTTATGGGGTTGGCTCATATTCGGGAAGCTAAAACCTTTAGGCAAGATTTGGATATCTACCTTGCTGCTTCGGGTCACAAAGTCAATGAGCAGAAGTATTATATTTTCTTCTTTAATACTCCTTAGGCTATCCAATGGTGGATTACGACTATTTTGCGGTTTCAGATTGGATCTCTCCCCTTTGTCTATTTGGGTATTCCTCTTGATGTTGGTCATCAGCCCAGGTCCTCCTGGCATATTTTTCTTGATAAGTTGCAATGGAAGGTAACTCATTGGACTCATCGGTGGTTGTCTACAACTACTAGAGTGACTCTCCTCAAGTCTGTTGGCCAAACCCTTCCTATTTGCAGATGCTTTGTTCAAGTGACCCCTATGTATTTCCTTAGGGAATTTGATGCTCTCTCACGTCAATTTCTTTGGAGTGGTAGCTCGCTATCTACTAAGTGGAGCCTTGTTAAGTGGGAATTGGTGTGTAGACCAAAGTAAGAGGGTGGTCTTGGTTTACACTTTTCTATTTTGAACAGGAAATTTCTTGCCACTAAGCTTTACTGGCGTTGGTGTACCAATCAACATCAGTTATGGGCATGCATTCTCAACTATAAGTATCTTAGGGGTGTTGCGTCTTTTGAGGTTCCTCGCTATCCTTTGGAGGGGAGTGGTTCTATGATTTGACATACTTTGAAAGTGGGGTCTCATTTGATTAAGCAAACACTTTTTTGGATTTTTCATTCAAGGTCACAAGCTTTTTTTTGGTTAGATTCTTGGGATCGTCACCCACCTATCCTCTCTACCTTTCCTCACCTCTAGTCCCTTTGTGATATTTTTACTGTGGCTGGCTGGGATACCATCAAGCATTATAAGGTTGCTCAACATTGTGGATTGGTTGTAAGCTTTCACTAGAAGCTCCCTTTTGAGTGGCCACCTAGGGGGTCTGAGGGGGATAGGCATGAGCTGGTTCAACTTCTTGCTTCTCGTGATTTAATTCTTTGAGGGGCCTGATGTCTTGGCTTGGGCTGGTAGTGATTTGTCTGGGAAGTACTCTGTGTCTGTTGGTTATAAGCAGCTTGGTAGGCAGATGTTTGGGGATATTGAGGTCCCTTGGTGGAAGCAAGTTTGGCATAAGTTGTCATGGCCCGAGTGCAATTTTTTCATGTGGCTAGTGGCTCAAAATCAGTGTCTTACTTTGGATAATTTGTGTAATCATGGTTTCCAAGGCCCTCCAATGTGTGTTTTGTGTTGTAAATGTGAGGAAAGTATCTCTCATCTCTTCTTCCAATGTTCCTATGCTAGCGAGATTTGGCATTTTTGGTGGAGGGTGTGGAATACGCCCTGTTGGCATGTTTCCTCGTTGGCCGAGTTTGTGGATAGGTGGGGCAAGGCCCCTATTTCTACTTCCTTTCTTCAAGTTGCTTGGGCTCTTGGCCCATCCTTTATTATCTGGAACCTTTGGTTGAAGAGGAATCATTAGATTTTTCAATATGTGATGTTGGTGGCCCCTCACTTGTGGTGGAAAAATCTACATTCTTTGGGAGAAACTATTGCGACTAAGTGTGATATGACGAAATTAATGGTTCTTGGTGATGTTGGTTATTGTAATAGTCTTCACCTTCCTCCTCCACAATGGTAGCTCATGCGAAAAAGATGTAGACATCCTATTTCAAAGGTTAATAGGGAGGGGTGATGGTCTCCTCCACCCTAGGGAGTCCTAAAAATCAACACAAATGGCTCATCTCGTGGAAACCTTGGTCATGCTGGAAGTGGTGGTGTTGGTTAGGATAGCTCTGCAGATGTTAAGTTTATCTTCTTTGTCTATAAGGGTCATCATACTAATAATTTAATGGAGGCTCAAGCCATTTTATCGGTTGTGGAGTGTGGAAGTCAATTGCAGTGCTGAAGGATCATATGTGAGTCTGATTCCTAAGTAGTGGTCAAATTTTTGAACAAGTGGAATTTAAATGATGTTAGCTGGAATTTGGATTTGATTGTTGAATAGATTCTCAACCTTCGTGCTTCTTTGGAGTTTGTTACTTTTACTCATATTCCTAGAGAATGGAATAGTGTTGCTGATTGTTTGGCTAAATGGGCTTCTGATCATATTCATGATTCAAATTTGGTGGATCAGGGTTAGTTATTCCTGGATCTGTCCCAACAGTTGGACCACTTGGTGGAGCTTGATAGGGCTGGGTAATGCCCTTGCTTTGTACTTCTTGTTTTAATAAAATTTTACCCCTCATTTATGCTAATTGTATAATTATTTATTTTAAAGTATATAATTTTATAATGTAATATAAACTCTTATCTATCTATAATAAGGTTCAAAGGTGTGACTCATCATGTCAAGATAGATATTGAGAAATATCTCTAAAATATTTTTTTTATAAAAAAATCCTTATAATGAACACAATATTATCATTTGTTATAAAATACATTTAGTTTTAGTTTATATATATATATATATATATATATATATATAATATATATATATAAAGTATATAATACCTAAATGAAACCTTTCACTCAAAAAGTTGTTTCACACTGGTGAAAATTAACATTCCTCGACCCATGCCTAAAAAACAAAATTTTAACTTGCAACCAATATTTTTGTTTAGAAGGATGCAAAAATCTTGTGTTGACCTTAAGAATCTAGGAGCTGAAGGTTTTGTAAATGGGGTTGCAAGCTAAGCGGGCTTAACTTTGGGGAAAAAATCCATGGTTAAGTGTGCTTGAGTTGGAGTAGTTCTAGGATGGGTGGTCTCCCGAAAAGGCCCAGCACTTCACCTCTGCGAGCATCACCTAGATGCAATGAGTTCTAAGTGGACCATTCTTTATCATGAGACATGGGTTTTTGTTAACCACTACTCATGAAACATGGGTCAATGAGTTTGACTCAAAAAATTACATAGTTGAATCCTAATAGTAATATCATAATTTGACATGTAGAAAATACCTCCTACTTATCAATTGATGAGCTAAAGGAGATATTTAATGAATGGTTCATAAGACACAACACTTGCTAAAAGTTATGCAAATGGGTTTGCAAGCTAAGTGGGCTTAATCTTGGGGAAAAAATCCATGGTTGAGCACAGCTGAGTTGGAGTAGTACTAGGATGAGTGACCTGCAAGGAAGGGCCAGTGCTTCACCTGTGTGAGCATCACCTAGATGCAATGAGTGCTAAGTGTACCATTAATTATCATGAGAGATGGGTTCTTGTGAACCACTACTCATGAAAAATGAGTCAATGAGTTTGACTTGAAAAATTACTAAGTTGAATTCTGATAGCAATAGCATAATTTGACATGCTATAGAAAATTCCTCCTACTTATCAATTGATGAGATAAAGTGGCCCTTTAATGAATGGTTCATAAGGCACAACACTTGCTTAAGGTTTTTCAAATGGATTTGTAAGTAATTGGGCCTAACCTTGGGGAAAAACTCCATGGTTAAGCATGCTTGAGTTGGAGTAGTACTAGGATGAGTGGCTTCTCGAGAAGGCCCAATGCTTAACCTTTGTGCGCATCACCTAGATGCAATAAGTGCTAATTGGACCATTCGTTATCATGAGAGATGGGTTCTTATGAACCACTATTCATGAAACATGGGTCAATGAGTTTTGACTCAAAAAATATACAGTTAAATCCTGATAGCAATATCATAATCTAGTAGCTCTTAAACCTTAGTGGTTTCATATCGACTTTTCACTTACTGTGAATGGATTGAAGAAGTGGCTATAGGGAGAGTGGTTTTGGTTCATTTCCTTTTTAATTTTTTTCTTTGGTAGGGTTTCATAGTATTTTTCTTGCAAACATTGCCCATTTTTTCTCATCAACATCATTGATAACACAACACAATTTGTATAAAATCTTGAGGTAAGTCACTTGCCATGATTTTAGTGAATTTTTTTTTGGGAATCTATACGCGACTGGATCATCTTTGTTGTGTTTTATTTCATTTGAAACAATTCTGTTTTTATTTGTTAAACAAATGGCATTGGTTCTATGGTTTTATCTATGGTTGTTTTCATATATGACATTATTGTAATACCTAGTGTAAGATCCCTAGTTGTTTCAATATAAATTGAATTGTGAAATGAATTTTACATTGATTTGGTGGTTTTAAATTTTTATTTATTTTGTTTTCCTTGTTCATGAGGTTTTTTTTGACAATTTTCCTAACAAAATTATTTAGTATTGAATGGATACTAGCTTTTATTGATGCTGTAAATGCAATGGTTTTTGAAGCTATTTACACATAGAGTGAATATTAGATATTAGACTATCTTCATATTTTTAACTTATCACATTCTTCTTCACAAACCATATACATTGTACACCATATTTCTACCACTTTTTGGCTATTATGCTAACTCTTGTACTTTAAAGACCAGATGTCACAAGGCAAGGGATTGGTGTGACATAAAATAACTAAAATTTTAAAATATTGTGTTGAATAAGTGACAAACAACTTGGTTTTTTAGATGGGTACATCCTCTTACATGGTTTGTTATTTGGTTAAGAATCAATGGTATAATTAGGTTCCAATATCCTTATGATATAATTACATTCTTTTATGAACCCATGCGTCTATGAAACTTAAACAAAAATAGGGGTGCTAAATTTGAGAGATTAACTTTCCACAAAAAAATAGAGCTAGCATCTATGCTTTTGCATCAATGTGGAATGATTCGACATCCTTTTAGAATCAATTCAAGACATGATTGTCTCTAATAGGTCTATCCTTAAAGTATTAGGTTTCTATTATTGCAAAGAAGAATTCTCTCTCTAAAAATTTGACTCAAGTATTTTGTATGCAGAAAAAATTCACAATTTGGAATTGTCTCTTGTGTTCTCCAATCATATAAATTTATTCTATTACAAGGGACACAAAGAGTCTCCTATAATTTTCTTTTAATCCACCCTTAAAAGGTTTTGGTTACTTTTCAGAGCAGAAAGGTGCACAACACTGTTTCTTCTTGATATCATTTAACATAGGTAATTTACATGAGCCTTAGCTTCTTCATAATTATCTTGATTGATGAGCTCTAATGGATAAGTAATCAACTCAATACTTAAAGAATTTTTATTTTCTAGTTTTCTATACTTTGGAAAATATGCAACTATTAATCATAGGTCTTTAGCCCCCACTCATTAGTTAGTTGATAGAAAGTATGAAACTTATGTCCACTTTTCATATAGAATATTAGTTGCATCAAAGAAAAACAATTCCTATTAGTCCATCTTTAATCTCTCTAAATAGGCCTAAGAAACTCTATTGGTATTTTAGAAAAACACATTGTAGGAGTAACCTTGCAAGCCCTAGGTAAATTAACATATCCACTACTATATATCTTTGGACATGATGGTCTTTCCTCAAATTTCAAAGCATTTTTCTTTTTATCTTAGAAACTTGGAAAATATCTATAATCTTAACAAGTGATTCCATTCTAGTTCGGTGTGCTTGCCCCGTTGTCCTTTAGGTGTGCAAATTTTCCAAGCCTAATGAGAACCATTAAATCATTGCACTTGGAGAGCTCATGAAGGTAATATAATACCTTGAGCAGAATTCATTTCAATTTTGTCAAATTTCTTAGCTTTCTATGACAATATATCCTGAAACAAAGAAAATAGGAACCCTAGGTCTACTATGTAAACCTAGGATTCAAAATGGTTTGTTTGGTTTCTGTGGGGATGGTATTTTCTTATGTCTCATTAAGATGGGGATTAACAAGGTGAATAGATTGAATTTCAACCATGAAGGTGAGCCAATCAAACCTAAATCTCCATCCTTTTAAGGATTAGAATGATCTGGGATTGATTTTCTATGATTAACCTAATTAAACTATATGACCTAATATGAAAATGCAAGATCTCGACAATGCACAGATTGAAGCAATAACTTGTGGGCAGATCTTTAAAGTGCAGATGATCATGTACCTATCACCAAAAGTTGGATTTGATCATTGTAGTAGGACAGGGTCGCCCTAGGGCATGTTGGATGTTGTGGTCGAGTTGCTAATATGTGATTGTCATTGATGTCAACACTATTAGCATTAATATCTTTAAGACTGTATATGTCGAGGATATTGAGAAAATTGTAATAAAATATGTTACAAGTTGTCTGTGAAGCAGTGAAGATCAATATGATAGAAAGTTCAATATGTTGATAGTGAGATGTTGCAGATTAAAGGGTTTGTTTTCAAGCCTATCTAGTTTCTACTCCGAAATTTTCAGAGGTGTGCATGAATATTTGAGCAAGTTATAAGTTTATGTGTTCTGACAACTATTTTGTTACTGCAAATGGTGTTCAAGGAAGTAGATAACGTCTATCTGATAATCTAAGTTGTTGTGTATGTTACTGTGGTGTTCATGGAAATTTCTAGATCATTTTCTATCCATTTGCATGTCTCCATTGATCATTGTGCTCACGATCTAAGATTTTCTCTTGCATGTTCATGGCCAACAAGGTGTTTGAAGTGTGTTGTGGATCTTCGAGGAAGAATCTTTGAAAGTGTTGTGTTCGAGAACATTATTTTGGATCTCCACTATGTTGTGGTTGACCTTGGTTGATGCACATTGATAATATTTTTTTTTTTGGGCCAATAGTTTGCATTCATTCTATTATTGTGTTGAATCTGACATGAAGCAATGTAATTTCTTGTTGCAAATATATATGTGATTTTTTCTTCATTTGAGATGTGTGTGAAATGCAAAGTGTGTGAGTTCTATGTGCAAAAAATATTCAGATCATTCGAAGGCAGAGAAGAGTGTGAAGAAGAGTGAAAGAAAGTGAAGAAGTGTTCATGTGCTTAACCAGAATTGTACTCGGGCATTAGCAGATGCTACTTTGTTAGTTCAAATTCTTCAGATGGATTTAATCTGAATGTTTTATGTAAGACAATGAGTCTTCCTTTGAGCAGTGATCTCTAGGAAGTGTGCCTGAATGCATGTGCATTACTCATATATTCTTCTTATACTTTTAACATGGTATAACTTGTGGATTAACCTCCATCATGGTTTTTCTCCTAACAGGGTTTCCATGCAAAAATCTTGGTGTTATGTGTATTTTTGATGTGTTGTTGATTCATGCTTTCACTGCTATTAATCAAATTTGAGAATAAAGGTTAATACGTTTAATAAGTCTTAAATTATGTGACAAATGATTCACCCCCCCTCTCAGTTGTTTGCCCTTGTGTTGCCAATAGGGTGAATGGGTCTTTGTATGACACTTCTAATCTATTTTTGGGGTCTTTTGATGATAGATCTGAGCTTTTAATTTCCGATTACAGAATTGTCGAAACATTGCCGAATAATTTTGTAGGTGAGTTTCCATTTGTTGAAAAGATGCAAGGATTCAAATGAAACAATGAATAATTTGTCTTGAAACTTTCTTCAATCCTCTTCAAACCTAAAACCTACACACTCAAAGAGAGGGAAAATGTTGGACCATTTATGGGCTTGCCTCAGTCAAACCCTGCGTAAGTGTTTCCACTTCCACAATGGTAATACCAATGATAACATGGATAAATGATAGGAAGGAATGATGAAATCACAAAGTGCTGCAACTCACCACCCTTTAATGGCTTCCTTGAAGGACTGAAGTCATACAAATCACCTCAAGGTCTTGGATCTTTCTTGCTTGATTTTCTTGAATTCTTTGGAGACCTACAAAAATGTTAGCCTTCACAAACCATGATAACATGAACACACATAAACTCACATAAGATTTGACACAATTTTTGGATGTTGAATTTTTGCAATAAAGCTCTAATATGCTTCTCTTGATTTGCTCTTGAATGATCTTGATAATAGTTTTTTCTCACGAGTGCTTGTTATTTCTTATTAGATTTCAAATGATGTAATAATTAGGTATTTATAGGCATTTCTCTAATTTCTTGAGAATTAAATTTTGATAGCTGACATTTGAAAGTTGAAATTTGAATGTTAAGATGGCTACTCTGACATGTCCAAAATTAGTCCCTACCAAATAGGGGGACCCATTAACCTTAGGGTGAATGGTTCATGGCCCTATTCTCTAGGATAATAAGTGTTAGGGAAAAAATATTAATTGGATGCATTTGTTCAATGCATGATATTTCTTACAAAGTGGTACAAATGGGCTATAAAATACATAAGTTAAGAAATTAGGGACCCAATTAGGCTCAATAATTTAGGGGGAGAAAAACATAGTGTGAAATTGTCAAGGGTGACAATTTACCACACTACATCTCCAACCATACATTTATTGTAAACACCACCCATTTTTCATAATGAAGGAAATATAATATTAGCTTTTTAAAAGTCATGAATTATTTATAGTTGAAACCAAATTTCCTCTTTTTCTATAGTAATATATCCAACGAGTGGAAGTTTTACTATTTATAAAAAATATGGGGCATTCATTTCAATTTTGTCAACTTTCCTATCTTTCTATGGCAATATCTACAACCATAAAAAGTCACCATTCTTAAAATATGAGGCATTTGCTTCAGTTTTTTCAGATTTTTCTGCATTAGTTCACCTTTTGTAATTTAAAGATTTTTTTATCAAGGACACGAATAAATAATTTGTCTCACTTTGTTATATGCTCTTTTGAAATTTATGTTTTAAAGAATTTTTCAATTGACAATAAAAACATATATATTCTTTTGAAAATTTCCATCAATTAACAATTAGTTGGAACCCTATCTAGCTACTAGAACCTCTAATTTCCATTGAAAGATAGTCTATCAACTTTTAACAATGCATTAAATTTCAAAAAATAAATACTATATAGTTTCTAGTGGTTAATCCATCTAAATACACCATTAAAATGTGATTTTCATATTTTTAATTATAATTGTACTCTGGTCTTGTCCTCCATCATAGTAGGAGATTTTGGACAATCATTCACAAAAAGCTTCATCCCCTGCATCATAGGAGCAACTAACTGTCTATAATATACTATGTTGAATCTCTCCAACACTGACTTCACATAGTTGCTATGGCTTAACCAAATCTTTTTGTTAGCTATGTCTCTCATGGTCTCCATTTCTAGAATGCACCTAATTGCACCTAGTTATTTCATCTCAAACTGTGCTGACAAATGAAACTTCAAATCTAAAATCACACTTTTACCATTCCCAATAAACAACATATCATTTGTGTATATAAAAAAATAATGAGAATGTGATCATTATTAGATTTATAATATACATAGTGGTCATATTTAAATCTCTGAAATCCTAGTGACAACACATAGGTATCAAAATTCTAGCGTCACATTCTAGGAGATTGTTTCAAACCTTAAAGAGACTTCTTTAGTTTGCAAACCAAATTTTATTTACCTTTTTCAATGAAATTCTCTGGCTATGACATGTAAATATTCTCCTCCAAGTCACCATGAAGGAACGTTGTCTTCACATCCATCTATTCCACTTCTAAGTCATATGATGCTGCAAGTGATAACAAGAACTGGATAGATGTCAACTTCACAAGAAGAGAGAATATCTCCCCATAATCAAATCCCTGCACCTATGAAAACCCCTTAGTGACCAACCGTGCCTTATACTTCTCAATACTACCATTAGGACAACACTTCTTCTTGGAAACCCATTTACAACCAACAAGTTTACGTCCAATAGGAAAAGGTACTAGATCCCAAATTTTGTTTTTCTTTGATGCAACCATCTCCTCATCCATAGCTTTTATCTAGGAATATGCATCACTCATACCCATAGCCTCTCTAATAGTCTCAGGCTCATTAATGTAATCAAAACAAAAATGCAACTAGAATCCAATAGTGAATAACCAAACATTTTCGGTTGCTGCCTAACTCGCGTGTAACACCCCGCCACATAACCCTAGAGGACAACACATCTAAACCACAATAATGGCACAATTTTTTTTAAAACAATAACAGTGAAGTGTAAAACATGACAACATATAAATTAATCTAAGTCCTCTATGGTCCCATGACTGCATTACTCACACAACCATAAATAGGAACTAGAATTAATTCATTAATCATGATTTATTTAACCATCAAGAGTTCATCTTAAACCATAACATTAAATGATTAAACAATAGGAAACTCCATATCATATCATTAGATTAACAACATCAAAGATCATTTATAAGTTACTAACAAGGTATAAGCCATTGCATTACATGAGAGTAGATCACAATTCGTTACATCTTTACATTGTTTACAATAAGGCTTCCCTAAATACAACTGGGAAGATTACATCAATATTACAATGAATAGTACATTTGATATGCAAGTACAAATACATGTACATAGAAGACAATCCTCACGAATTGGATCATGGAACTGGAACCCAGTACACATGGTACAAATTCCATGCACACAAACAACAAGGGAAACTCAATGGAAGAAAAAGCACAAACCTCCCGACCATTTGGAACCCTAAGGTCCACCCCCTGTGCTAGGAGATAATTGTGAAGCAAAATTTTGCCTTAGTCTTTTTAACTTTTGGCTTTGGGAAGATCCTTGCGCAAAAAGAAGTTGTGATTTTGAAGGACGCACAATGCACCATGTGGTGGTTGCGTATGTTTTGTTAATCAATTTCCTTTCAGAAGGAAGTCGAGCCACGTGTCTACTTGGTGGAAGATTTATCAAAAAAAAATTCATAAATTTGAGAAGACCCACTTGCTTGACACGTCATCTCTTTACTACAAGGAAGCTGTACTTTGGAGAGTTTTTCTTTGGAGTCCATCAGATTGTCCTTTGCTTTATTTTTTAGGAGAAGGTTGTGAGTCAGTGCCACCAAAGCCACTTGATCGGTAAACAAGACATTTTCCAGGCTATTTTCTAGGATTCGAGTATTTATGGACATAAATCCTATTAAATATCTAAGGGATATTAATGCGGCAGTTGAGAATTGATGAGCAAGGATTGTGAAAACTTAATCAAAGATCTAGGATTAGATTTTGAGCTATCAAGTGCAGGCATCTGGCAATCATTACTTTGGAATGGGGGGGGGAGCGTTTCTCTCTCCTTGGTGGCTATAAATTTGAAGCGACAAAAAAAGAAGAGGGTTCCTGAAGTTTCCCTTTTGGAAAAAGTTCTTTAGTTTTCATAGTTATAGGAAGTATTTTCATTAAAGTTTACAAAACAATGCTTCACTCTAGCATGTTATATCTATTTTAACTCAAACTATTGTTGGATTGAAATTCGACCTTTGTTTTAAAATTCACTTGATATTTGAAGTACGATTTATTTGGGAGAAATACTTGAAACTGTGCATGATATGGCTTCTGTCAATGTTTCCTTCTTTATATATTCATCCAGAATAGAACACCGTGTCTAGCTTAATCTGAATAGTTTGATTATTTGATTTCCATGATGTATGTTTGCATGATAAAGTTATAGCCTGTAGAAGCTGGATTATGTCATTGGAATTCTTTGTTTTCTTTAAAGGTTATTATTTCTTCATGTTATGCTATATTAAGAGGAAGAGTTTATGTGGATTTTGAATGTTTTTTGTTAACTCTTTGAAACTTCTATGCTTGTTCGGATCTTAACGAACACTTCCTATGGGTAGATTGAATGACTGCACTATGCTTGTATCTAGCATTTGATGTTCGTTATCTTCCCAACAATGAAGGGTTGTGGTGTTCTGTGTATATCATATCATTAATAGAAGTGAACTTGAGGTTTTGAAATGTTGTAAAAGAATTGGCACATCACCACTTTCATGTTTTATGTTTACATTTCTTTCTACCCCTTTTCCAAAACTTAGAGAAGAGCCGAATTTCTTTAAAAAATCTTGGAGGTATTCAATGAGGCACATTTTTTTCCCCACTTGCCGAATTTCCCATAAGACTATTGGAGAGGCGCAAGATTTGATGATCAACAATTCTTTTTCTGGCACGCCTGGTGGGACCAATTTTTCGAACATCTGATCGAAAGTCAAAAATATTTCTTAAATCAGGCCAAGGAAAGAAACTGGAAGTTTCATGCCCAGAGTTCAAACAAGAGCATCTTCAAAGGGCCATTTCGAGTATTCCCAGTTATCCTATTCGGTAGCTAGGAGAAGAAGACTTATAGGTTTTGTATCACTTGTAGGAAGCAAGAGAGCAAGGAGTAAGAGTCCAGAGTCTAGAGCCTTATCTACTCCACCTGGGGGTCAAAGTTTCCAAATAAGAATACCAGTTTATTCAATCCATAGGAATATTTTTTCCATGGCTCATGTACCCCCTTCTACTCCCAAATAATTTGTAACCTGGGACAATGGCAGTCCGCTACAACCACCTACTCCCCCAAATGTCTGGCTCGCCATACTCGTTAATGCCCTCAAGGATATTTTGAAATTATTTAGAGAGGACTTCAAAACCCCTTCTGAACACCTCCAAGACACAGTAAAGGTATGTAGAGTACATAATATAGCAGAGGAAAACATTTCTATGAGATTGTTGGTTGCCTCTTTCAAAGGGAAGGCTCAAGATTGGTATCGATCTTTGACTTTGAATTTTATCAACTCGTGGGATGAACTCAAAGAAAAGTTGTTTGAATGCTTTTTGGAGAAGGGAGACCATTCTTCACTACTAAATCAACTGATCACCATCAAGAGAGCTCTGCAAGAGGCCATTAGCAACTTCAACACCAGGTTCCATAAAACCTGGCAGAGGATCCCAATGATTGTCTGACCTCAAGTTGCGATGGTGTTCATGTTCTACCTAAAGACTATCCATTCATATATTGTAGTGATGATAACTTCCATGGGAGGATATATCTTACTCGATGCATATGAGTTGGTTGTACGTGAGAAAAATAGTTTGATAGATGTCGAGAAGCTCCCCCACAACCTTTGATACCTATTTTTGCAAAAAATTCAGGCAGGCCTCAAGAGGAAATTTCTCCAAGCACTTCCGCGATGCAAGTGGCAGTTTTAGGTCCACCACAATCCATGTATGTATACTCCAGTCCACAACCAAGCATGTTGGGTTCTTCCTCTATAGAAACAAACATTAACGATATGAAGAGCCTCATGTGGTCTTTTGCTAATGAGTTATCTCTCATTAAGCGGCAACAAGTGGCCCCTTTGAAGCAAGCTACTCAGACTTATCAAGGAGGAAGGAAATTTTATTAATATAAAACATACCAAGGATCCTCGAGTTGCGGATGTCAATAAGTTGTGCCCGCCAACTAGATAGTCCCGGTCACCATGCCGTTACAGATGGTCAAGGACAACCAAAGCAAAGAGTTAATCCTAGGCCAAAACAATCTGGCGGAAGATGAAAATGCATGGTGCTTTCCTTACAATGATAGCCATATGCCCCAAAATTTCCCAAGGGGAAATATGCAACAAAAGATAGCAGAGAAAATAAATAAGGCACACTTTTGAATGTAGAAGGATACGATTTCTCCGAAATGGAGAATGCACACTTTAGGGCGCAAATGCAAGGGATGTTCGTAGAGAAATATTTGGATATCGCACCCAATCGAGCGTTATTTTCTTGGATGGAGGAAGAAGATGCCATATTCACAAATGAAGCTTCGATGACTAGTACTTTGTAGGTGTAGTAAGACTACAACACTAGATCCAAGAGAAGGCTTACAGGAGAGTACATGCCACAAGCTCCACCTCATCCTCAACCACACCAACCATCGTCGTAGGAAAAACAATTCCCGCAGTCGACTATTCGACCGACTCAGCATCAATGGATTCCATCATTTCCCAACAAACCATCAGATAAGACGCTAAACCCATTCATGATAAATCATTTTACTCCAAAGCCGAGGGGGATTCTATCATTTAGACTGAAGGTCCCACTAGTCAGAACACTCAATGTGGTGGAGCAGTTGAAGAAGGCACCTACAAATGTGTCCCTATGGGATGTTATATCTATTTCCAAGCAAAAGACATTGCTTAAGGAAGCATTGAAAAATAAGGAACAAAGATCGTAGATGGACACAGTTTTATCTTGCGATCAAAGTAAAGATAAAGGACTCATGTTAGATCCTCAAGATCCAAAGGTTGCAACTTATATGAATGACGTGGGCGATGCTAAAAAGAAAGAGGTAAGCAAGCCGAAGCCCACACCTTTCTTTTTAACATTAATTGTGGGAGATAAACTTTTGCATAATAATATGATTGATTCAAGAGCCAGTACAATAGTCATTTCAAAAAAAGTGGTTGATGCCTTAATGCCTAAGTATGAGCGTCTTGAGAAAGGAATCACGCAATTGGATAGAAAGAAGGTTTTGACAGTTGGTCGGATAAAGGATCTATCCTTGCCCTCTTTTCATGCCCAGGCTACACAATCTCACAAGAAGTAGTTATGATAGACATTCCCCTGGTCTTTGGGATGTGTCTTTCTAGAGATTTCACCACAAAGCTTGGTGGATACTTGGCACTGGACTAGTCCCAAAAATATTTAGAACCTAGCATGGGGCGAAGATGAATATCTTTTCAGAATCTCTGCACCCCGAACACCTAGTGGACAATGCATTCCTCTATTTTGAAGCAAACCATACCTCCTTCTGAAGGCAGGAGGGATATTGTGTGGAAATGATAGAAGATGAAGAAGATCCAAGTGAGTGGACCCCCAAAGAAGAGGTTCTCCTCAACCAGTTCATCGACTCTAACCCATTCAACAATTTCCATGCCACGAGACAACACATACACGATCTTCGATGATGACTTGATCTATCCGAAACTAATGACGGATTAGGAAAGATATGATGATCCAACTGATAATTGTCTATGGACCCTATAATTTGATGGTGATAAATGCAAAGCCGGTTCTAGAGTAGGAGTCTGATTACTGTCCCTAACATGATTAGAGATCCTCAAGGCTTATCAATTCCAATTTTTGTTCTCTAACAGAATATGAATCCTTGATCGACGGTTTGTTTCTTGCAGAGATAATGGGTGTGAAGAGGTTGCAGGAATTTGGAGATTCTAAATTGATTGTGATCTAGGTCCGCAGGCAAGCGACTATTAAAAATATGAGAATGAAGTCATATAGACATTGGATATGGGATTTGATTCAAGGTTTTGAAGCTTTCAATGTGCGAGTCATTCCTTGATCGCAAAACAATACAACATATTGAATGGATTCAATTGGATCACAGTTTGAACCTATTTTCGATTCAAAGCAGAGTGCAATGTAGATCATTGTCCGACCATCAATCCCTGACAATGATTAGAACTAGAAAATGTTTGAAGAGGACACTAAGATCACTACCTTCATCCAAAATTCAGAAGGAGTTTCCAACTATTCACAACCAGGAGGTTAACCTTCTGAAGAGCAGGTTATCCGGCTAAAAGGAAATAAGCTCCCTCGAGGTCTAATCTCCCTTGAAAATTTCTTCGACTGTGAATATGTTAGGAATGGAAAGTAAAGGTTTACCGCAGATGAAAAGGATTATGAGGAGCTAGGTATCGAAAATGGTAGAAAGCTAAAAGTTGGAAGGAATATTTTGTGGGAAGATACAGAAAGGTTAAGGGGTCTGTGTTCTAGATACAATGGAGTTATAGCTTGGACCTATGATGATATTGGAGGATACGATCCCGTCATAATTCAACATACCATCAACTTGACGGAAGGTTCAAAACTAGTCTGACAAAAGCAAAGGCCTATCAATCTGAAAGTTGAGGCGTTGATGGCCCATGAGCTCACCAAATTGATTGAGTCATGAATCATTTACCCGATTAAGCACTCAATCTGGGTGTCTAATTTGGTACCGGTTCAAAAGAAAAATGATGACATTAGGCTTTGTGTCAATTTATGAGATCTTAATAGGGCTTTGCTAAAAGATCACTACCTTTTTCCATTGATGGAGCAGATCCTATAGATTGTGGCCGAATGGGAGATGTTCTCATTACTTGATGGTTTCTCAGGATATAACCAGTTATATGTCAAGGAAGGCGACCAACATAAAATAAAGTTTACCACTAAGTGGTGAACATTTGCATATGCAAAGATTCCTTTCAGAATCTCAAATGATGGTACCAATTTTTAGCTAACCATGGACATTTAATTAAGAGGATTGATAAATTTGATCATTCTAATTTATCTGGATGACCTAGCAATTTTTTCAAAGTCAAAGGTTGATCATTTTGATTATCTAGAGAAGGTTTTCTAGAGGTGTCAAAATTTCAAGATTTCTTTAAATCCCAAAAAATGTGTTTTCAGAGTACCTCAAGGTAAGCTACTTGGTTTTGTAGTACCCAAGGAGGGAATTTCAATAGATCCCAAAAGAGTGAGATCTATAATGGATTTAACCCTACCGGTGAATCAAAAGGGGTTGCAATCTTTCTTAGGAAAGATTAACTTTGTCAGCCGATTTATTTCAGACTTTGCAGGCATCACAAGACCCATCATGATGATGCTCAAGAAGAAATTGATGTTCAAATGGACCCTTGAAGGCAAAGAAGCTTTCAAGCAGATAAAGATTGCTATCTCTGCTACTCCGATATTGGATAGCCTGGACTTTGCTAAAATTTCTTGCTTTATGTATACAATGATCAACATAGCATAGCTTTTGTGCTCACTTAGAAGGATGAAGAGAATAATGAGGAGCATCCAGGTTATTTTCACTAAAGAACCCTTAAGAGTTATGAAAATAGATAAAACTTTGTAGAAAAGAAGGCTTTTTCCATTGTTAAGATCCTTAAAAAAAATTGACACTTTGTGTCAGCTAATAAAATTACCATCTTGGTTACTCATCCGAGTGTAATGTAATAACTGAGAACAGAGCCAATTGGATCACCAAGATCCTAGAATACGATGTGGACATCAGAACGACTAAGCTAGTTTGGGGAAGAGGCCTTTGTGAGTACCTTGCATAGGAATTGGGTTCTGAAGCTGACAAGGAGGTCGATCAAGTTTACTCAAATCAGTTTTAGTCTGACAACTCCTGGGTGGTGGATCAGATGTGATACATGCAAAAGGGGCACTACCTGACGAGTCTCCCATTCCATAAAAGGAGATACTACTAACTGCAAGGCACTAGGTATATATTAATTGAAGGGACTTTATTTAAAAGAAACTATGATGGTGTCTTACCCTAATGTCTAGATAAGCACCAAGCGGAAAAAGTTCTTAAGGAATTCCATAGCAGTCCTGAGGGTGGACACTTCTCCGCCAAAACTACCGCCTTGAAAATCATGCAAGCGGGGTACTATTGGACTTCAATGTTTACTGAAGCACACCATTTGGTGCAAAAATGTACTCAATGCCAAATTTTTGTTGGTAAAATAAAAAATTATGCTTTACCCTTAAGTCCCATCGTAATTGAAGATCCTTTTGCTCAATGGGGATTGGAATTTGTTGGAATGATAAATATTGTCTCAAGTGTTGGTCACAAATGGATCTTCACTATGAATGATTACTTCATAAGGTGGACATAGGCCATTGCCCTAAAAAATTCTACATAGGGTGAGATTGTCAATTTCCTCGAAGAGTTGGTGACTAGGTTCGGTTCACCAAAAACTATCATATTCGAAAATGATTGGGCCTTTGTAGGTTCATAAATGTCAGATTTTTCTATTAAAAATGGGATCTACCTTAGGACTTTGTCGAACTATTACCCACAAGGAAATGGGTTAGCGGAGTCAACAAATAAAAACCTAATTAGGCTAATCAAGCGCATTGGGTCTGAATGAATAAGAGACTAGCACAATCACCTATGGGCCACTCCGTGGGAAGATCGAATCATGCCAAAGAAGATACTAAAGGAATCTACCTATGAATTAGTGTATGGAAAAGAGGTAGTGTTACCTATTTCCATTGAACTCCCTACTTTACAATTACTTAAAGCCCTAGAAATAAAGGAAAGAGGTGAAATGGAGGTACAAATAGTAGAGCTCCTCAAGCTTGAGGAAGACAAAGAGAAGGCCTTTGAAGCTATGATTGGTCGCAAACAGATGGTCAAACGATGGTTTGACAAGAAGACTTCCAACCCAGATTTTGTGGAAGGAATCTTAGTGCTAAAATATGATGAGCACACTGCAAAACTAGGGCAGCACACCAAATTTGAAGCATTGTGGAATGAACCCTTTCAAATTAGTGCATGCAAGGAAAGGAATGTGTATGAGTTGGAAGACATGGAAGGAAATGATTTAGATATACTGGTGAACAATATTTATCTAAAATTGTTCCATTAAAGTACATTATTCTTTAAAAAAATTACAGTTATGTACCATTTATAGATGTTTGTAAAAACGTTTTAATTTTAAGAATAAACCATGAGGGAAAATAAGGAACACAAAAAAAGTAGGAAAATACTATATTATATTATATATTCATTGAAATTTTTACAAGTGTAATACAACCCAAGGCTCAAATCTTAATTTGAGGCTCTCTTGAGCAAAACCCAAAAAGAGAGAAAAAAACAAAATGGAGGCATGTTAAAAGAAATACAAAAGGTTAGGCCTCCGGCCATGGTTATGGAGGCATGTTGCCCATAATCGTTCTTCTTCTTCTTCTTCTTCATTGACAGGGAAATGGGGACACAACAACACATGGCACCCAAACCTCGACCTCTAGTCTATATGATTGTACGCCAAAAAATCAAAATGCTTCCTGAAGTCCAACCCAGGAATGACATCCATGCCATACTCCCATAGGAAGTAGTTGGCCACAGGCAGAGAAAAAGAGCGGTGAATTTCAAGGTCCATCGTGCATAAGTCACTCATAAAAGGTAACCAGGGCACGTCCACCCCACAATCAATGTTCCTGCGAAGGTCCGTTGGACTTGGAATGTCGACACCTGAGATAGAAACTTGCACAATCTCACTGAGGCCTTCCAACAAAGAGGCGTCAAACATTTGGTGGCACAACTCCACTATTTGAGGTTTGGTGATATTCAGGTCCAAGAAGTGAGACACGACGTTGCAATTTTTCCTCATCTAGTTCTCATCCTAGATAAAGTCCATGCCAATGAACCAGCAAAATGTAATTACTCCAAGGCGGTCACACCTCTTCACTAGGAACTTGATTCTATCAATGGTAATCTCCCCAGTAAAGGCGTATTGTGACCTTCGTGGAAGGAGATGAATAGGAGTGCCTAGGCCGATAGACATGGCTAAAGAAATAGAGAAAAAGATAATATAGAAATAGAGAAAAGGATGGCTAAACTCAAAGGCTTGTTTTGAATTAATATTTCCTTGGGTGGCATAGCTATTTATAGAAAAGAGGTGTTGATAAACCTAAATAGTGGAAAGTCTATTTTTGGCTAGATGGTAATGGGAAAAATATCAAAGCAACCGGACAGGGGATAAATCATATGAAGAATCTGACATAGGGTCCTAAAAATTAAATTTGGGCATTGGGAGTAAATGCTCACATAAGTCGATCATCAACATGTGTCCTTTGCCATCATCAACATCAACTAGTTCATGTATGTGAAAATACATGGATTAACGTGCTAAAACCTGACAAATTAATGAGCGCATCTTTTCAAGGGTACTTTGCATCACCTAAGCATGGTTGTCATAAATAAAAGCACGCTCCCCAAGAAAACAAGCTTATTTATGAAGGAAGGCAACAAAGGGAATGTACTAATTCCATTCTTGCAGAGCTTTTTGTATTCCTGAGGGATACAGATCTCCAACTCACATGTATCACCTCATTGGAAACATTTAATGGACCAATGGTATTGCCATAGCCTTAACTGCATGTACATGCTAAGGGAATTAACTACACTAAAAAGTAGATTTTTCTAAAGTAGCAAAAGGCAAGTGGTCGTTTTCAGTAAAAAACTCTACAACTTTTGAAGCAGCCATCACGCAACCATCAACATCTATAAGAGGAGATAATTCTTCATCAAGAAGGTTTTGTTTTTCCAATATCTTTGGGAGAAACTCATTTGCCAATGCCCCAGTGCCTGAGGAGCAACCGTTTGAATTTTGTAGAAGGGTGCTGGTAGATAGAAGTGTTCCCAAAGAGGTGGTGTGAGATGTTGCCAACAATGTCTCTGATCCAACATTGGTGAAAAACCCTAAGAGCCTTAGGGAGGGAGCATTTCAATGAATGAAGGATCATGGTGCATCTAAGGTTTTTTCCTCTCAGCTTTGGAATTGTGGTTTTCCATAGTTCTTGTTGTCCATCGTACACCCATTCCTAGAGCTAGTTGATGCATGTGCCAAAAGGTTTAATAGAGAAACTGGAACCATTGCATGCAATAAGATCAAAGTCACGATTTTATCTACAGTTATATGAGATATGTTGTGTATCCCATCCAATTGGGGCATCGAGTGATTCAGTGAGGAAGATATGGAGATTCTCTGGGAAGAAGCAAACCAGAGATAAAATTTATATGAGGCCAAGATGGAAGAAAGGTCGTCGAGAGGTTGATTTGCTTTTCCTCTGGTACATAAAAAGTTCAAAAACAACACACAAGATCTTTTCTCAATGGTGACATGGATTTTCGGTTTGGATAATGATGAGGAGGTCCACTCTTTCCAAATGGGCCTGGCTCTAATACTCAAATGGGAGAGAGGGAAGAGGTAATATGACTTTGCTGATGTAGTAGCTACAAACATGTTGGAGCAGTTGAGGAATTACCATGGTGAGTACAAACTCAGGTATTCTTCTTTCTTGGCTCACTTACTTTTGCATCAAAATTTTGGGTTTCTAGAAAGACATTTGCATGTTTCTAGGCTCGATGAGAACGGTTTATGTCATCCAGTTTCTATATGGACCTATGTGCTATCAAAAAAATGTAATTATTATTGGTTTGTGAACCAATTTATGAGACTGGTGCTTCAAGATCTATTTTCACGTCTAATGGGTTGTTTTTCTCCTGAGGTTTTGCAATGGATCAAAACTACATCGACTTCGATGGATTTCTTTTTTGGAGAAGATTTCACATTTATTAGATTTCATGGTTTTGTTGGAGATCCTTTTCGACTCCCCAGATTTGTGATGGATAGATTTTTTGTGTTGGAGGCATGCCATTAGGAAACTCTTGTTAACAACACCTACGACAAAGGAAGGAACAACACAAATCTATATTTGCTTCCCCTTTTCTTTGCAAACAGTAAGGTGATACTGGAGAAGTGGGAGGCACAAAGGGAGCTTACAAATCTATTGGTGGCCCTAGGCTTAGTCCTTATCTAAATCTGAGGAAGCTCTTCCCTTTGAAACATGAGAGTCAAGAGTATGTGGAGTCCACGAAGAATCTGACTCAAGAAAAGGAAAAAAGTATACATTATACTTACCCTCATACCAACTAGACGAATGACATGGCTAAGTTTTTATACATCGCAGGTGGACTATCACAGGAACCTTCCGATTAATAAAACCCTCAACAATCAAATGAAGCGGAGGGGGTGGTCTGAAAGAAAGAAGACAAATTTTCTGGAGGTTCCGACAAGAGATGGAATGCCCGCATAAGTTGATCAAAGATTTTCACCCATATGATGAACAATTCAAGGAAATTTATGACTGAGAAGCTGACTCGATGATAGCAACCTAGAGACCAGACATGAGATAACATAAGAATGAGTTCCATGTCATACTTCCCGACCATAGGAGCCTGGCAATGGAAGAAGCTCTAAGAAAAAGGACTCACAATTTGTGTCCTCTGCTAGTGTTTGAGGTAAGGGAAAGAGAGCTCGATGGTCCCCAAGAGGGTCAACTGTAGAATAAGAGGGCCAAGGTTCAATGGGATCATTTGGTAAAGGATTGGGATGTGTTAGTTTGAGTACAACAAAGAGAAGGTGAGTCCAAGACTTGGACATACCTAATGTAGCAATCATGCACGAAGAAGAAGCAGAGTCCACTCTACATAATGTTTAGACGATCGCAGTCCAAGTAATGCTCTCTCCCCCTCTTCTTCCTACCTCTGCATCTTTAGTTACTTCATTAACCCCATCTATTGAAGAGAATCCTTCGTCTACAAACCTTGAACTTTTGGACCTCAATGAGCCCCCTTCCATTTTCAATACACCATGTGATGACCCCTGAGTGTCGAGTGAGCTGTATCTACTTTGATTACTATTGATTCTTTTATCACCCTATCTAGGGCCCCTATCAAGAAATCCAAACCATCTATGTTTCCCATTACTCTGGGTTTGTTCTCATCCGAGAAAAAATCCCCCATTCCACCTACTTCTCTTTTTACCCCAGCTAGTCCTTCTAGGGCTCGATCCCAATTTGGCATCCCACCATTTTCCATGATTACCCTCCCATTCGCCTCCCAGCATGCTCATACATTTGAAGTCTCCCCTTTTGTCACTCTTTTCAGTCTACCCCCTGGTACATCTCTTTCAACACAAAGCATTGACACTTCACAGACTCTTCAAGAGCATTTCAAAGCAACTAAGAGGACCCGACAATCCAGGAAACAAAAAATATTGTTGAAGAATGTTGAACTACCGATCACAAAGAAAATTTAGACCTATTTCAATGAAGAGTGGAATTATCTATTGATTACTACCATGAATTCGCTTGTATCCTGACTCGAAGAACAAATGCAGATGGAGGATTACAACATCAGGGCTTAGGGTCTGGATCTGAATGAAATTCACCTATGTGACAAGGTGGATCTAGGGAAAACCACTCAAAAGTTAGTATATTTGGATTACGAGAGGCTAGATCAAAAATTAAAGAAGCGTAAGGAAAAGCTAGCGAATGTGAGGGAACAATGAATAGGCTACGGTAAAAAAATAAAGCCCGAGATGCTGAAATGGCCCGCATAATGCAGATACAAGACTAGGAGGAGAAAGCAACAAGATCTCTTGCAGTGACTCAAGATGAGAAGATTCAATTGTACATCGAGATCAATAGGCTGAAGGTTGAACTTGCTACTAAACACAAATAAAATGTAAATCACCAGCATGCTCGAGAAAGCATAAAGAGAGATTTGGATGGTGTCCGATCTCAAGCCTCTGAAAATTTGCAAAGGGCCTAGGCAGAAGTAGAAATGTTGAGAAATGAAAAGTAAGAAGTCGAGTCTACTTTGTATGATCGTGATCAAGAGATCAAAAAATTAAGTTATGAGCTGGAAAATGCTCTCAAGGAAGGGAATCAAATGGAGGAGAGTGTGAAAGCAAAAAAATCTTAGCTACAACAAGAGCTAGCATTTTCCCAAAGATTTGCGACCCTTCCTATAAAAATAAGGTTGGTATCTGCTTATTGGGATCGAATCATAATTTCTCTCAGTCCTTAAACTAGGTCTACAATTTCTAAAGGATGCTCGAGAGATTAATGAAAGGGTTGGCTCGCTAGCCGACCAAATCATGCAAGAGTATACCCCCAAATTAGTAGAGTCCCAGAGTCTAATTTCCAAGTTATGTGTGGAAACCGACAAGGCTCTGAGAAATGTAGGAATTCCATATTGAAGGGCCACCTCCAACAAAGTAAGAAAATTCACCCACTGGCACAAGATAGCAGCAAAGAGAAAGTAGCGCTAGGCAGTGTTAAACAAAAGGATCGACGAAATCAAGAAGGTTTTTGGTGTCTTGCATAGCTTCGGATTGCCTCCTTTCCTTTCACCAAAGGGAGATGTGTCATAAGTTGAGCAAGATACAGATGAAATCATAAATAAGGTTCAAAATTCTACAAAACTCTTAGAATCAAGTGCAACATCTACTGCTGATGATGTCGAGTGTGAAATTCTTCTAATCTCTCATCTCATCACCTGGAATTTGTTTCAACAAGATGGGGATTTTTTTTCTTTAAAGATGTCTTCGAGCTAGATCAAGCGTACAAGGTCTTTTGTAATCATGTTTGACCAACTGATGCAGATTGGGAAATGTTGCACTCCACTTTCCTCAAACTCCAAGAATAACCAGAGGCCTAGGTTTGTGCCTCCGCAAGCGAAGCTACCCTGTGAGTCGCCAAAACTGTGAAGCAAAATTTTGCATTAGTATTTTTAATTTTTGGCTTTGGGAAGATCCTCGCACAAAAGGAAGTTGTGATTCCGAAGGATGGGCAATGCACCACGTGGTGGCTGTACGTGTTTTGTTAATCACATTCCTTTCAGAAGGAAGTTGAACCACATGTCTGCTTGGTGGAAGATTTCTCAAAAAGGCTTTTCACAAATCTAAGAAGACCTGCCCACTTGATGCATCATCTCTTTGCTGTAGGGAAGTTGTATTTTGGAGATTTTTTCTTCAGAGTCCGTTAATGGAACGTACTTTTCTTTATTTTTTAGGAGAAGGATGTGATTTGGTGCCACCAAAGCCACTTGATCAATCAACAAGACATTTTCGAGGTTGTTTTCTAGGATCCTAGTGTTTATGGAGGGAAATCTTGTTAAATATATAAGGGATATCAATGTGGTAGTTGAGAATTGATGAGAAAGGATTACCGTTACCTTATCAAAGATTTAGGATAGGATTCTGAGCTATCAAGTGCAGGCATCTGGAAGTCATTACTTTGGAATGGGGCGGTGTTTCTCTCTCCTTTGTGGCTATAAATTTTAAGAGACAACAGAAGAAGAGGGTTCCTAAAGTTTCCCTTTTGGAAAAATTTCTTTCATTTTCATAGTTATAGGAAGTATTTTCATTAAAGTTTACAGAACAATGCTTCACTCTGTCATGTTATATCTATTTTAACTTAAACTATTGTCAGATTGAAATTTGACCTTTGTTTTAAAGTTCAAAAAATATTTGAAGTATGACTTATTTGGGAGAAATAATTGAAACTGTGCATGATATGGCCTCTATCAATGTTTCCTTCTCTATATCTTCATCCAGAATGGAACGTTATGTCTAGGTTAATCTGAATAGTTTGACTATTTTATTTCCATGTTGTATGTATGCATGATAAAGTGTAGTATGTAGAAGTTTGATTATGTCATTGGACTTCTTTGTTTTCTTTAAAGTCTATTATTTCTTCATGTTATACTATATTAAGAGGAAGAGTTTATGTGGATTTTGAATGTTTTTTGGTAACTCTTGAAACTTCTATGCTTGGTTGGATCTTAATGAACACTTCCTCGAGGTAGATTGAATGACTGCACTATGCTTGTATCTAGCCTTTGATGTTCATTCTCTTCCCAACAATGAAGGGTTGTGGTATTCTATGTCTATCATATCATTCATAGATGAGAACTTAAGGTTTTGAAATATTGTAAAAGCATTGGCACATCACCACTTTCATGTTTTATGTTTACATTTATTTCTATCCCTTTTCCTAAACTCAGAGAAGATCTGACTTTCTATAAAAATCTTGAAGGTATTCAGTTAGGCGCGGTTTGTTCCCCAATCGCTAAATTTCCCATAAAACTGTCAGAGAGGTGCAAGCTTTGATGATCAACAATAACATAAGGTCCCACCACAAGTAGACAGTCAAGAAGATAGAAGGAAATCATAAACAAGGCAAAACATGACACCAAAAAAACACTGCAACAATGAGAACATTACATACCACATATACATCGCTTAACACAATGACTTCACTTCTAGGGGAATACAAACAACAAAAGGAGAACAACAACTAGGGAATGCTAGACTACAATAGGGAAGCGTGTCATTTCATGGTCCTATAGGGTTACACATGTGGAACCAACATTCCTTTCATGAGGACAAGGAAGTTGATCTTGCCAACTAGGCCTTGTCAACACATCCTTAGCCTAAACAAGCACTACAGTCATGGGTGAGGTATCCAATTATTTTTTATTAATGTGAGATTTACCCATCCCCCTAATTTATTTTAGGTTATCATTGGATTAAGAAACTCTCGAACGGGTTACCTAGTCACCACTGTAGATTTCAGCCCTCATTGAGAGCCACTCCTCCTACTTGCAACTAGTAAACCCTAAAATAAGCAAGGTATAAACCATATTGCACACTTAACAAAATCAAAATAACTAAACACTATGCAAGGAATCAACCCTCTCACACCTATAACACATACACATTAGCTATACAAGGTGCAAGGCATTGACCTTCTTGCACACAACTCAACAACATTACCAACCATTTTCAAAGCAAAACAATCATAAAACCATACAAATAAGATTACTCCCTCCTAAGCCTCTGGAAGTCAACCTAACATTTTTACATAAAGGACTCCCATTAATAACCACATCACATCAATATCACAAATCAAATACCATATTCAACACAAATGATCAACAATCAATACATCCATGAAGGAAATTATTCCACATCTCATGAAACTCATTTTCTTAGCCACAAAATCACTTAATAAATCATCCACCACATTAAAATTTATATTCATTAACTAATTACACGGTAATTTACAATCTAACTATTAAATAGTTATAAAAGCAATCAACGTTTATTAAACAATACAACTTGGATTACCTAGTTAATTTATTTAAATAAATATTTTAATTAACTTAGTTCAAGTTAATCAATTGACCTATTCCATTACCCAATTTACTCATCAAACATATTCAATCATTTAATTATGAAAAAATATTCTTTCATTTTAACCATCATATCTATATATATATATATAATTTTTAAATTCCCCACATACCAAACTCTATACGATAATTCATTTATATGCATTATTATAAGTACATATATATGTATATATGTATAAATATATAATATAATATTCACACTCAAACTATATTGTATTATGCGTATATATACATATAAATACATATGTGTGAACCCCAATCCTATTCCTGCTCAAACACAACAAACACACACATAGTTAGGTTCATATGCTAGATAAAACAAGGATTCTCCATGAAATCCATTTACAATACTCAAAATAGGAAAATGAAGAAATAAAACATGGAAAGATAAGTGAAATCCTAATTAAGCAAGCAAAATCTTGATCCCATGGGGGAATTGGTGCCAATTGGTGTGTTGAAATTGGCCCTTTCCCAACTCCTTTGTTTCAATTTTGATGATTTGATGAGTGATCCACCTTAATGAAGATTCAATCAAGCTCCATGATGAAAAATCTGCATAACCTAGCTAAGAATTTAATGAAAATGGATGAAACTAGATATGCTTGAGGATGAAGTTGAGTATAGTAAGTTTACTCAAATTGTGGATGATAGAATGAGAGGAAGAGTCTCTCATTTATAGATTTCCAAATTGGAAGAAAGAGTGAATTTGAGCAATGTGGAATCATTCAACATCCAATGGCCAAGTGCCACTTTTCAATATGTGAATAGTTGAAGGTTGTGCATATTTTTATCAATGTGCATGATAAATGCTATTAGGTGGAATTTGAATTTGAGGAAATGACATGTGAGAGGGAAAAAAGAATGAAATAAATGCCACTTGGCTCAATGCACAAGAACATTTAAGAGGAGTGAATGCTTTGTTGGAAGGAAAAATCCACTTGGATTTTGAATTCAAATTTGAAGGAATATTCCTCCTTTATTCCATGTTGAGAGAAAATAAAAAATTTAATAAATCAAAGTAATTGATTTATTGTGCAAGTTGCATTCTCTAGAGGATGTGACATGGATTAAGATTAAAATTAATCAAAGTTTGATTAATTTAATGAAGAATTAGGAGATGTGACAATTTAGACTTAAATTTGATTTAAATCATAATTGAGAGGAAAGGTTTAATTAAATAAATGTTTTGATTTATTTAACCAAAGGGGATAATGTTAGATTAAATCAAATAATGTTTAATTTATTCAATTTAGTTAGAGGACTTTATGGATTTAATCAAATAAGATGAATTATTTAATTAGAGAGGGATTGAGGATTAATTAAATTAAACTGATTAATTTAATCAACAAGGGAGAAAGACCTAATTAAATAAGTAATGATTTATCTAATTAAGAGATGAAAAAGTGATGATAAGCTAAGAGTATGATTTAGGACGAAGCGATGTTAGTATTCAAGATCAAGTGTGTCGGTATATTTTCCATGTCTACATTTTGCACCTCTTTGAAGCAATGTACTTGTTGCATTGGTTCAAAGAATGAATTGTTGTGATCAAAGTTCAAAATTTCTCGATTTTTTCGAATGCCCCACTGTTGCCCCAATAGAAGGATTATGCTAATATATTGCCCCCTTGAGAGATCAGATGAAAATTTTGATTTTTTGGATGATCTCGTGAAAAAAAGAGGACAAGGTGTTCGACAGGTCCAAAAGTGTCCCAGGATGTCAAAAAATGCGTTAAAATGCCAAAAAACATGCAACATGGCCCTCAGTTGGATAAAAATGGGATTGGGAGACCAAAAACCTGGTCGAATGGTCAAATTAGGTCAAAAACCCTAATTTGGAGGCTTAAATAGACCCTGAGGGGTCACTTTCAATACATTTTCATACTTAGCCTTTAAAATGTTCTCCACTTTAAGCTCTGAGTCCCAATTGAGATGTTGCAACGTCAGCTTCCCAGACATATGTTGGAGAGGGTACGAGTGCACCAACGACCAATCAATGTAGGACCCGTGGTATGTACCCCTATCCCGACTTTTAATTTTATCATTTTACGTGCATTTTGTAGGGTTTAGGTCAACCTTAGGTCAAGAGGTACTATATAGTGCCGCTACAAATGCTCAATCGACGTCGTGTGGCCTCAAATAGCACCGTCGCGGGCCAGTTAGGAGAATTAGGGTTTCGTCCAAACTTCGTCGCATATGCAAATTAGGTTGCGCGACGGAGTTTGGAACTAGGGTTTTGGCACAAAGTCAGTCGCATACGCAAATTGGACCGTGCAACACACTTTGGAGTTAAGAATTTAGAAAACTCCATCGTGGTGGCATAGTTTGGAATTTTTCAAACTGGGCCGCATTTGCAAACAACGTCGTATTTGTTGTTTTAAATGCCAAAAGCTGACTTGGGAGGCAAATTTATTTTTTATGAGACTTGACACGATGATTTCTCTTGTGTAGGAGGACCTTGACATAATTCACTCGAGGGATCATAGATGGTCGATGCTCTGCAGATTGCAGGGTATGCAGGTGTACCTTCAGGAGTAACTTGGTATTCTTGGCCTTTGGTTCATTGCGTATGTTCCTCTTATTCAGAAACACTTGGGTATGATGACAGCCTTGGCCGAGCAATGGCTCAGTGAGACCTCCTCTTTCTATCTTCCTATCGGTGAGGCCACCATCACACTCGCGGATGTCTGGCGCATCCTCCGATTGCCTATCCACGAAGCCAGAGTGATTTATGATCCCGATGCTAGTAGGAATGTCTGCTTTGATGTGATGGGTGTTGATGAGATCTATTTATTCGATGGATAGATTGACTTGGAGCGATACCAGGGTATAGCACCCACCTACAGGTTGATTGTTGCAGCCATCATTTTCGATCTTGTGGCACCAAATCGGCGGGGTCGATACTTCAGTCCAGGCTAGGGACTAGCATGGGAGAAAATGGTTGATTTTCGGGAGTGTTTTACTTGGGGGCCAATGATGTTGGCTTCCCTATACAGGGATCTACATGAGTTTCCATACCTGAACAACCAGGCTCTCGGGGCCGAAGTTACTTTGCTGCATATCTAGGCATGGGAGCAGATTCCAGTGCTTTGTCCAATTTTCACACCGATTTTTATTGATATTGATGACCCCGTTGTCTGGTGGTATGGTGGGGCACATATCCACTTCACTCATACTAGCACAAGTGGAATCACCCATTGGCGACAGGCTCTTGATGAGATGAGAGAGTTCATTTGGAGGCCTTGGATGGGCATAGACCCATGGTATGATGATGCAGAGTAGTTTTTTTTTCACTCAATAAGACAAATGGATGCAAGGCCAAGAAAATTCTTTGATAGAGTAGTACCTTCCAAATAGGGTGGCCCGATAATTTAGTGAGATTTAGCACATGACAGATGATCAGTACGTGGCAATTTTCACTCGTAGCATGAGAGAGACAACATGGGGCCAGCCCATCCCAACAACTGAGGCAGTGTCCTCGTTTAGATAGCTAGTGGCCAGGTCATGGTCATATGATCAAGGGTCAATAGATGAAGGATTGATCCAGGCATACAGAGCTTGGTTTAGGCCTTCATTGAGATAGACAGTTCCAAGTGCAGCACTCCCATGATGGAGGCCCAGAGGCAAGTCAACCGACAGGGGCATAGGATAGGGAGGTAGAGGTGATGATGATGGGGACAGGGAAAAAGGAGGAGGTGGACCACCTCCTCATCAGACACGCCCCAGAGATCAAGCACAATGCACACCTCCATGGGTAGGGATACAAGATGATCAACCTAGAGATGGGGACAAAGCAGTCCCACAACAACAGCCACGAGGGCAGCCATATCATAGAGATGCACTGATCCAGCAGTTGCAGGGTCAAATTTAGATATTGACTGCGAAGAGAGATCAGGCTCGGTAGTAGGTTTAGACAATCACTTCTAAGAGGGACCAGGATCGATCCAAGAGGGATCAATAGGTCAATCGAAGGTGATAGCTGGAGAGTACAACCTCATCATCCCAGGGCCAATCAGTTTCTTTGTGAGCTTACAGAGAGGCAGTTAGAGAGACAGAGTACTATCGACAGCATTATAGATAGGCGGTGCTAACAACAGGCTAAGTGCCAAAATTTTCTCAACAGACAGGGATGAGGTCGCCAGAGGATCACGGTGACAGGCCAAAGGGTGAGGGGCACAACCAGCAGGGCTAACCCTTTGATCACAAGCAATTTTCTTATTCGTGGGCTCTGATTATTGCCCCTATTGTATCATGTATTTTGATGTACACTTGATCCGATTTTGTACCATGACAATCATACGTTTTTTATGATATGTCCTGCAATGTATGATGTGTGGATGCACTTTAATTTCCTATGAGATGTTACAAAATGCTTCTATTTTATGCAATATGGTGTATGCTTCTACATGATGATTATGGATGCATTACTTTTTGTACTTTTCTATGCATTTTTTATGACAATCATGTGGATGTAATGCATGTTAATGATTATGATTCAAATGATATGCAAATGATTATGTAATGATAATGGATGCTAATTATTTCTATTATGTTCTTAATGATTCGTGTAATGTATGAATGTAATGCAATTATTTCTTAAGATGCTTAGAATAAAAAATATGTATTATTCCTCATAACTTAATATGATGATAATGCAAGATGATATAATGTGGTCTGATCTATATAATATGATGTGCAGTTATACTGATGATTTTATGGATGAATTAGCGATTAAAGATTGAATGTCATGGTACCATGTTAGTATGGAAAGAAGATAGAAGAAAAGAGATCCAATCAAGTCATTGAGATGATGATGATTTGCTTATCAGGAGTCAGGATTTTCAAAGGGCCAATTACTTTATGTTTGATAACACATGTAGGTACGATTCATCAAGGTATAAAGAACCAGGATGGCATTGTACCTAGTGTGATGGACTTTGACTCGACAATCAGATAGGAGTATTCTTGTTCACACTTAGCATACATAACCTTGTTCAGGATATAGTTTGGATATTCTAAACATCTTGGGCCAAAACATAGAAAGGCAAGCCTTCCTATGTGGTTAACAAGCTACCTAAAACACCTTTCCTACAAACCAAACAAAGAACACATGACTAAGTTATTTTACAAGAGTATTCCACAAGCACAACAGATAAAAATAATAATGATCATTGCCTCATTTCTTTCTCTCTAAACCTATTTTGTTTAGGCATCATCGAGAAGTCCTTGGAATGAGCACAAAATAAGATAAGTCACAAAAACCAAGGAAAAAGTAAACAAACAAGCTAATGTTCTTCATATCCCTAGCCAAGGCTAAAATACTACGAGATACCTGATGCTTATGTCCATTGTGGGAATGATACATCCTAGGAAATATTGTGATCAGGGTTTTGGTGAGACTGATTGGGTGATAAGCTATTGATACTTTGAGTTGATCAACTTGCTTGCTTACTGACCTAGACTTGAGACTTCAACAATTAGGGTGTTCACTTTGGAACATGCTAGACTTGCTTCCGACTAACCCATTAAAGGATGAAGGCGATGATTGATTTATTAGGAATGAGACAACCGCAAGTGAAAGCGAGATGAGATGGGTGCATCATTCTGGGTTTTTCAAATGTTTTGAGGTTGTTTTGATTTTTGGGTTTTTCAATGTTTATGAAAAAGAGACTAACTTAAAGACCTATCCTAGGGGTTTCGGGAGTTGATCCATAGATTAGATTTGCCTAAATTATATATGCAAAGACCACGTAGTTCGACTAATGACATAATTGAGTCAATGATGAGAAATATGGGCAAATGGATTGTCAAATTGTGACGAACACCTAAAGGACTAACCTAGGGTGTGAAATAGATGGGCAAACGGATTTCCATTGAGAAGGACACCTAAAGGATTGACCTAGGGTGTCTTGGGGGATGATCAAAGATCAACCTTGCCTATGTTCAAGCTCAAAGATGACGTAGTTCGGCAAGACAACAAACCGACAAGACTTAATGATGAATTTCTTGAAGACTTTTGAGATTTTCTGATGTTTTTGGATTTTTTGATGTTAAGGAAGATCACAAGAATATACACGAATCTGATCTGATACAGGTACAGGAAAATGCGCCCAACGTGATACTATAGAGTACTTCAATAAAGGCAGGACAAACTGACCTTAGGAATATGCCAAGTAGTACTAAGGTGGAACATGGTACAAGCACAAGATCAAGCTATGGTATAGATGTGAATGGATGATGGAAGGATGAATGGAATGTAATGGATAGGTGAGTGTGTGAAATAGGTCATGAAGATCCCGGTGGATGGAGAGTGCTTTATTTATGCTTGGCTCATGTTTGCAAGGTTTTCACCAAGGTACTTGCCCAAAGCGCCACCGAAGTGGTTTTCACTAAAAGACAATTTTTTTCTTTACTGTTTTCTATCCTTTTTCTGATTATTTTTTTTGGATTTTTGTATTTTTGGATTTTTTTGTTGTCACCAAGACGCCTGTTTACCAGGTTTCATCAAGGGGACCATTTTTTTAGGATATTTTTCTGCTTTTTTTTTTGTATTTTTGGTTTTATACCTTGCAATTTCTTAGGCATAAAACTTTTTGAGATGACAACTGTTCAGGGGCTCTTGCAGAGGCTCACCCTCTAGTGTTGATAACTGATATATGATGAAAGGTCCCAACCAGTTGAGCTCAAATTTTCCTTTACTTTCTGGATTTGGCATGTTCTTCTGATTTTCCTTTAGCACAAGTTGACCAACTTGGAAGGTGTGTCTCCTGATCTTCTTGTTTTAGCTGTGCTTTAGGTGATTCTGATGAACTTGTAGATTTTTGATGACATCTATGTGCCTTTCATCTAATAAATTTAGCTCATTTAACCTTGAAACCCAATATTCCTCATTTGTAATGAGGTTTTGCAGTGACATTCTTAATGATGGGAACTTGATCTCGATTGGGAGGATGACTTATGATCCATAGACTAGGGAGAATGGTGTGGCACATGTTGGCATGCAGATGTTGGTGTGGTAGGCCCATAAGGTGAGATTTAGCTGCAGATGCCAGTCACGATCAGAGTCATTGAATATTTTCTTAAGGATTTTCAAAATAGTTTTATTAGTGGCTTCTGCTTGGCCATAGCCTTGGGGATAGTACAGAGTGGGAAAACAATGCTGGATTTTGAATTTGTTACATAGATCACAGACATCTTGATTCTTGAAAGGTGTCCCATTCATAGAGATAATGGATTGAGGGACACCATATCGATAAATGAGATAGTTCAGGATGAACTTAGATATTTTCTTTTCGGTGATGTAGGTCATGGGAATTTCTTCAACCCACTTGGTAAAGTACTTTGTGGTGGTGATGATGAATTTGTGGCCATTGGATGAGGTGGGTGTGATTTTGCCTATGAGATCGAGCCCCCACTATGAAAATGGCCAAGTTGTAACAATAGGATGAAGCTCTTGAGCTGGTGCATGAATAAGGTCTCCATGATGTTGGCATTGTAAACACTTTTTGACAATGTCATGTGCCTTTCTTTCCATTGTTGGCTAGTAGTACTCAGTTCTTAGCAACTTCTTAGCCAAGGTCATACCACTTGAGTGCAAACTACAAGGGCCATTGTGAACCTCAGTCAGAGCAGTCAAGGCTTCCTCAAGATTTAAGCAATGTAATAGGGTTCCCTCAATGGTCTTACGATAAAGGGTTTCTCCTAGGATGACAAAACATAAGGACCTTTTGACAAAGGCTCATTTAAGATTTGGGGTTATGTCAACTGGGAGGACTCTTATCCTTAAGTAGGTGTAGATTTCGTGATACCAGGGATCACCAGGACCAACGAGTTCACACACATATTCTGACTCTAGTACCTTGAATGTGGGTACGAGAAGCTGCTCTACCAAGAATTCATGTTTTGAGGCATTGCGAGGGATATCCAGTAAGGATCCAATTGTTGCCATGGAATCAAGTGCTCTGTTGTTAGCCCTTGGTATCTACTCAAAGGTGATATCAATGAATGATTATTTGAGGCTCTCTACTAACTTCTTATATGGTGTCAGCTTGTCATCCTTAGTTTGGTACTCGCCATTGACTTAATTGATAATAATTTGTGAATCCCCATACAACTTTAGTGCCATGATCCTCCACTATGATGCAATCTTGAGACCTATGGTAAAAGCCTCGTAATCTGCAATGTTGTTAGTGCAGGGGAATGCCAATTCATAGGATCTAGGTATAAAATCCCCCTATGGGGTGATGAATAAAACATCAGCTCCTGATCCATGTTGTGTGTCTGAGTCATCAAAGTAGAGTTTCCAGCGATCGGTTATGTTGAGATTAAAGATGGATTTATCTGGAAACTCTGATATGAGTGAATTCTCTGAATAGATTGGAGCCTCTGCCAGTTGGTCTGTAATCACCTGCCCCTTGATAGCCTTTCTCTCTACATATTCAATATCATGTTCTGTTAATATCATGATCCACTTGGTTGTTTGTCTTGTGAGAGTGGCCTTAGAGAGTAGATACTTTAGTGGATCTATTTTTGCAATCAGCTTGATTT